>CAWUFW010020548.1:0-147990 GCA_963921515.1 Calotriton arnoldi | reverse complement strand
TGTGGACTTGTTGGCCATGTTGTGTGCTATTGGTTTTGTGTGCGGATGGTTTCTGTGCAGGTACGTTGGCGCCATGGCTTCTGCCGTGTCGATTCTCATCGGCGTTGTTTGCGCTGGCGGGCGGTATATTTGTGGTTTTTCCGCGCTCATGTCGGTGCGATCGTAATTTCACGTGCGGTGTGTCGGCCGTGAGGGCGGGCGGTTTTGTGTTGTCGTGCGTGTTTCCGTCCGTGGCGGGCGGTTTGACTCCGACTCGGACGTTGGCGGGCGGTATTTTGTGTGATTTTTCCGCCGATGGCGGTTTTCGGTTTGTGTAATCGTAATGGCGTGGTCGGTGTTCAGGCGGTGTGTGCGGGCGGATTTTTGCCGCTTCCATGCCTGGCGGATTTATTTACGCCGGGTATCGTAATGGGCCCCTAAATGTAATATAATTTAATTTCTTCCCACCCTATTCCCCTATAAACCCACAACCCGCTAAAGAAATAAAAACGCAAAATTCAAATAAAAAAATATTTAATAAATGTAATATAATTAAATTACTTCCCACTCTATTCCCCTATAAACCCACAACCCGCTACGGAACTAAAAGCGCAAAATTCAAATTAAAAAAAAATAAGAACTACTAAAAATTTAACACATATATTAAAAATAAAAACAATTCTTATACAAAAAACATACATCACATAAATATAAAATATATGCTAACATACATAACAATAATAAAAAACAATATTTTTAACAACTATATTTTTGCAAACGATATTAAACACTTTGATTTTTTTAACTAGATATTACTTACCTTAAATCGATATTCTTGACCACGATATTCTTGCTGTCGATATTTCTGACTCACGATATTATGACTCGATATTTCTTCAACTCGATATTTTGTACTCAATATTTTCTGTCTCTGCACCCTAAGGTTGTACCTCCTTTCGGAGGGCTCTTGTTGAGGAGACCCACCCCTGGATTGTGATCTATTCTCTCTGTTCTTTTGTTTTCTATTGTTATTATCCCATTTCTTCTTGGAACAATCAGGTGCTTGCTTGGTGTTATCCTTTTCAGGACCACCCATGAGTTGAGATTTTGTTGCTCTAGCTTCCAAAGTATCTCTACCTAATTCAGCATAGGTGTCTTCGATAATTTTAGGTAATTCACGTTCCTGTTGTAAAGGAGTGAAGTCTCTCAGGCGTTGACGTATTTCCACTGCTGCTGCCTCCCCTTTCATGTTTGCTAATATAATAGCTGATACCTGGGCAAAATTACCTAACAATTTCATCCCTAAGTTCAGAGCAGGTTCTGCACTATGCTCATTCTGTATTTGTCTTAATACATCTGGTAATACTGCTAATGAAGGGATACCATGAGTTCTGGTATATATGGCAGCGAAAACTGTACCCCAAGAGGTACAATCCTCTATCTGGGGAGCTATTCCCATTGGCAAGCAGATGTTAGCATTCTGTGTTTTTCTTGAGGGCTTGTGTGTGGAAATACTGCCTCTAGCTGTGTTATTTTTTGAGCAATCCACAATGGTATTTGCTCACGTCTAGTGGGCATTTTACCCATAACTGCGTGTAGCATTTGTGGTGTTATTTTAGTTGTAGATCCCTGAATTTGCCCTGCTTGTGTAGCCCTTGCTGGATGAACTGTGAGTGTTCTCATCACGAACTGTGTCAGGTTTCTGTAAAGTTTTATTATTTCTTTATGAAGTGGACGTAAGTCTGCTACTGGCATTGTGTCAATGTCTGGATGTGGTGTGTAAGCCGCTAGGCCTGGCCAAGTTGCTCCATCTCTTCTGAGCGGACAGAGTCTCACTTTTTCTTTTGTGTGTGGGAGTGCGCCTTTAAACCAGTTTATGTGCTCCTGGTACTTCAATGTACTCATACGGACAGTATTCACTTGGGGGCATATGTAAGAAAATTGGAATTTGCGATTCTCAAAATGCGATTTTTTGCGAATCGCATTTTGAGAATCGCAAAATCCGAAGTAAATAAAAAATCGCAAAATATTTGCGATTACAAAAAATTTGCAGAATGCGTTTGCGAATTCGGTATTAGCGATTCCCTATTTGCAAATTCGCAAATAAGGAATCGCAAATTTAGAGAATCTGCTATTCAGGTGCAGCTTGATGACATCACACCCAGGAAGTGTGACTGCCCATGCTGTTCCTGATTGCCTGAGGCTGTGTGAGAGGCTGAGAGGAGAAGCAAAGCACTTTGGACTGCAACTCCACCAAATTCAAATGGATCCACAGGAGAAAGAGAAGGATAAGGAGGAGGCTGTGAGGAAAAGGAAGCAAAAGTTCAGTGAGAGGGAGCAGGCAGTCCTCATAGAAGAAATGGTCCTTAGCCACGAGTTGCTTTTTGGCAAAAAATCACTCCATGTGCCAGAATCACAAAAAAGAAAAATATGGCTGGACATCCAGTCAAAGGTCAATGCCATTGGTGTGACACAGCGCTCTGTTGCTGACTTGCGCAAGCGCTGGTACGATATGCGCTCCAGGTCCAAGGACAATGTGGCAACCAGGCTGGCAGAGGCAAAGAAGACTGGCGGGGGAACATCCACTGACACTGAATATACGCCCCTTGAGGAGTTGGTGGAGTCCACCCTACAGCCAGAGAGTGTCAGTGGTGTGGCTGACATCGACAGCTCCGACCCTCCCAACCCCAGACAAGGTAAGATGCATGCCAAATCATCCCTGACACATTACCATCTCAATCACACACTCAGGAATGCACCAACTAGAAAGTAAAAATGCAACTCCATTCCACTTTTTCCAGCACACCCAGCAATGCATCATGGGAGATGTAGTCACACACATTATACAGTGGAGCAATGAGACACATCAATGTAGAATCAGTAGAAGTAAATCAGTAAAGGCAAAAAACGCAAGACAGGACTTGAACTTTATTCAGTGAACAATGTGAAGCAGAACACACAATTAAAATGTGCCTTTTCATTACAGTTCAACCTGAAACACAGGATGACAGTTCAGGAGATGATGAGGCAGCACATACAGAGGACCAGGCAGGGCAAGGGGACACAGAGCAGACCACACTGCCAACACCTGTCCCTCGGAGACAGCAGCATAATGTGCCTCCACTTCCACTGTTAGAGGGAGAACCAGAGTCTATAGGGGATGAGGCCCAGCCAGACCTGGAACAGCATGCACAACAGGTCCACGATCAGCCCCCTGTGTACCGTAGGGAAGAAACATGCAGGAGACCCAGGCCAAGGGCAACCACCAGTGCAGCTGTTGTTGAGGATCCAACGGTGTTTTCCGGTCTGGAAGGCACCATGGTAAAGGTACAGCGCCTCCAAACGAAATCAATTAGGTCAATACACAGGCAGCTGGTGTCTGTCAACTATAACCTGAGTGACATGAAGGAGGGCATCAGAGAAATGACGGGCGCAATTAAAGAACTGTGTGCCACCATGAAGAGAGACCAGGCAGCCAGACGCAGGGGGAGACAACGTCTCTACAGTCGTCTGGACACTTACAGCAAGGCGGTCAACCGCCTGTGTAATGCCACTTCCCTGCTGTCACGCCGCTCAGTGAGCATGCAGGTTGAAATGGCACACTGCAGCCATGATGTGGCCAAAGGGTTGGTGCAGGTCACAAATGCTGTGGAACAGCTGCAGACAGCTACCATAGGTGGCACAGGACTCCTGGGATCAGGGGATAGTGAGGAGCTCTCAAGCAGAAGCAGCATCACCCCACCAATTGCCGAACACAGACGGCGCAGTGTGAGGCAGGGAACAACACCGGATGCCTCAAGGGAGAGCAGTCAGCACCCTGAGCGTGCGACAGCAGGACGTGCACGGAAAAAATAAACTGTCACCACAGCAGAATGCCAATGGGTGAAGTAACCCATTGCATGTGGACTTTTTGTTGGCCTTCATCCATGCACTGTGGACATAACATGTGCAACATTTCGTGACACACATGAAGTGTGTGTTTAGGCTGTGTGACTGATATTTACCTGCAGCTAATAATAAAACACAGTAATGCACAAATCATCTTTTGCATTGTGTCATCATTACTCACATAGAAATAGTTCCGTGTAATCTCATCACGTCTCTGTCAGCCCGCAGCTGCCCCTACACCACCTGCTGGTCTGCAACGTGGACCTGGGCCCTCATCCTCAGATGAATCTGTATCAGTAAGTTCAACTGGAATGCCTTTTTTAGTTGCTATGTTGTGGAGCATGGCACAAGTAGCCACAATCTTGCAGCAGGTATCTGGGCTGTATTGTGGTGCTCCTCCACTTTTGTGCAGGCAGCGGAACCGGCACTTGAGTATCCCAAATGTCCGCTCAATTATACAGCGCGTAGATTTGTGTGCGCGATTATATCTTCGCTCCCTTGGATTGGCTGGATTGAGGTACGGTGTTAGGATGAAATCTCGCACAGCATATGCACTGTCTCCTACAGGATGAAAGACATAAGATTAATCACTGTCCTCTCACTTCGGACCTTAACTGTATGTTAGAGTGTTAGACATGCATTTACCTAGCAGGTAGCCCTCACCAAAATCCCCACCAGTGAGACGTCTGTATATCCCACTGTGTTTAAATATGAAGGAGTCGTGTGTACTGCCAGGGTATTTTGCAACAATATCGGTGATGATATATTTAGCATTGCAGATGACCTGTATGTTGAGGGAATGATAAGATTTGCGGGTCCTGAATACATACTCATTGTTTGATGGGGGTGTGAGGGCTACATGGGTTCCATCTATACAGCCAATGACATGGGGAAATTGTGCAATCTGGTAGAAGTCCTGTTTTGTTTGCTGTAATGCCTGTTGTGTGCTGGGGAATTGGATGTGATGATGTAGCCTCTATGAATCACTGACAAAATATCGAAGGTCAAAAAATCGACCTACAAAAATATCGCAACAAAAATATCGATGTCAATAATATCGACATCCTATCTACAACATGGTAAGTACAAAAATATCGGAACAAAAATATCGATGTCAAAAATATCGTTATCAAAAATATCGTTTTTTTTTTTGTTAAAAATAATATGTAAAATAAACTAAATAATACTTATAATTAAAATAAACATAGTTAAAAATATTTGATAATATTTAAAATTAATAAGTAACATATATAATTAAATAAAACATTAATTAAACATATACGTATAATATATAATATATATACTTAATAATAAGTTTGAATAATTATTTTAATAAATTATAAATTATTAAAAAATATTATAAATTACAAATACATCTATACACATAAAACAATAACATAAATAAAAATTAAATAATTATGTATAACAAATTAAAAATTAAATTTACTTTTAATATTTTTAAAATTAATTATATACTATATTAACTAAAATAATACAAAAAATATTAAATAGCGTAGGGAATAAAACTACTATTACAACTCCCCAAAAAACAACACTAAGAAAAATGTTGGATAGCGTAGGGGTAAAAATTACTATTCCCACTCCAGAGAGTGCAACAGTAGGGAAAGTGTTGGATAGCGTAGGGGTAAAAATTACTATTCCAACTCCAGTGAGTGCAACAGTAGGGAAAGTGTTGGATAGCGTAAGGGTAAAAATTACTATTCCCACTCCAGAGAGTGCAACAGTAGGGAAAGTGTTGGATAGCGTAGGGGTAAAAATTACTATTCCAACTCCAGAGAGTGCAACAGTAGGGAAAGTGTTGGATAGCGTAGGGGTAGAAATTACTATTCCCACTCCAGGGAGTGTAACAGTAGGGAAAGTGTTGGATAGCGTAGGGGTAAAAATTACTATTCCCACTCCAGAGAGTGCAACAGTAGGGAAAGTGTTGGATAGCGTAGGGGTAGAAATTACTATTCCCACTCCAGGGAGTGCAACAGTAGGGAAAGTGTTGGATAGCGTAGGGGTAAAAATTACTATTCCCACTCCAGGGAGTGCAACAGTAGGGAAAGTGTTGGATAGCGTAGAAGTGACAAATAACATACTTATAAATAAATTAATTTTTAGAACTAAAAATTTGTAATTTAAAAAAATTACCTATTAATAATTAATATCCAATAAATTAATTATCAATACCCAAAAATAAATTTAATAATTACTTAATTAGATTTCAATTACTTCCAAAAGTATTCCCCTATAAACGCACAACACACTCCAATGATAAAATACACTTAACATAATGAATAATTAATCAATTAATAAAAATTAATAACTAATTAGTAAACATTAATTACCAATTAATAATTGATTACCAATTATCAATTAATTAACAATAATATAATTATCAATACCAATTAATTAAAATAAATTATAAATTAATTGCATTTAAATTACATGATGATTAATTAATCAATTAATAAAAATTAATCACCAATCAATTAAAAGTAATTACCAATTATTGATTAATTAACAATTATATAATTATCAATAACAATTAAAATAAATTATAACTTAATTACATTTAAATTACATGATAATCAAGTAATCAATTAATTAAAATTAATAACCAATTAATAAAAAATAATTACCAATTATTAATTAATTAACAATAATATAATTATCAATACCAATTAATTAAAATAAATTATAACTTAATTACAATTAAATTACTTCCCACCCTATTCCCCTATAAACCCACAACCCGCTACAGTACAAAAAAAAAAAATGACTTAAAAAAATTAATTTATTAACATATAAAAATTGTATACATATATTTTTAAACAATTAAAACACTTAACAAAAACACATATAACACATACATATTAAAAACATAACAAAATACATAACAATAATACAAATATCGATATTAGTAACATCGATATTAGTAACATCGATATATTTGATTTCGATATTACTAACTTCGATATTATTGACATCGATATTAAGTAATTCGATATTACTTACCTTAGGGTCGAAATTCTGTCCATCGATATTCTGTCCCATCGATATTCTGTCCCTTCGATATTTAAACTTCGATATTATGGTATCTCGATATTTTATTTTCGATATTTTGACTGCCCACCAGCCTCTATACCATTGCATCCAAGAATGCATGGAAGAAGCGCGACAGGCAACTCTGGGAGACCCCTCCTGCTGCTGCTATCACCCCCTGGAAACTCCCAGATGCCAGTGTGCAGTGAACACAGGACCTGCACATGGGTTGGGATGGTTTCGGTCCTGTATGTTGGGTGTTCAAGCAAGTGTTTTAGCTCATCAATCAAGTCCATTATGGTAGCTGAGTCCAGCCTATACTTCTCGTGGATCTCCTCGTGCCTCCTTCTCTGTGCTGCAGCTCGAATTCTCATCCTCCTGGCTATCACATACAGCGCTGCCATTGTGGAAGTCCCTGTTGCATTGTGGGCTTGTTTAAATAGGTTGCACCTGGTTACCACCTGCCTTGACTTGGTGGTAAAATGCATGTGCAAAATTGCGATTTTGGTAAATTCACAGTTTGCGATTATTTCATACATTTCTTAGCGAATTCGCAATTTGAGATTGCTCTATTTGCGGATATTGCTAACTGCGTGTCGGTAATTGCGAATTCGCATTAAATATTCGCAAATTTTGGGACTCACAAAATAGGTATTCGCAAATATTGCTACTACCTATTTTGCACTGCGAACCTATGTTGTACTTAGGACAAGTCTATTTTGCGATCGCAAACACTGTTGTTTTGCGAATCGCAGTGTTTGCGACCTCAAAAAAGCTTGATACATATGTCCCTTGGTGTTTCATCTTCAGTATAAAAATGAAATGTATTTGATTGTTCATCTGCATGTGGGAATTTAACCCATGAATAGAATATCTCTGTTCTATATGATTCATGTGCCTCAATCACGAATGTTACTATCCCACCCCTAGCTGTGACTCCATAGTCTGCTAGTTTTAAAGTAAGAGCAGTTCTGACATTTTCTGAAATGTTTATTTCATCTTCTTCTTCCTCCCTTGCTGCAACCGCACGTTGTGCTGGTCTTCGTCAGCCATTATTTTGAAGAAGGAAAAAGTTTCAAGGAAACTGAGATAAGATTTTATGTACAATAGGAACTATTTTTCCTTCAAGCTTGATAAACCTACAGCCAATACATAGGATATGCCTGCTCAGCTGTGGCAGATAGTTCCCTTCCCACTCCAGACGTCTCTGGGGAAATGTGAGTTGGGGTCTCTGAGAATAGCACGACTGAACTACTCAGATGTGACCGTTAAATAAGTACCAAATCAACGTTGGGCGCCATGTCGTGTAGTTCCTATAAACCTTTATAGGATCTGCGCGTTTAGACAACATAGACTGTGGGATTGGTGTCCAGACTGATTCCAGACACCCCAACCGAGTATGTTCGCCTGTATACCAGCTAGCTCACAGTGCCACTAGAAGCCCCTCTCACCAAGGAGAGAATAGTTCTTGGCAACTATCGAACATGACAACTCTTTCCCATCAGGGATCATGGAAACAATGCGATACTTTTCGCTCAGTCACTTGTGCTCACTTTGTCTCAGAGAGATACACAGAATAAATGGTGGGGACGTTTTTCAATGAGCATTTATTGAACCAGCGTCATTCTAGTGTAAAATAGGTGTGCTGAAACAACCATAAGACAGAAACCGATATAAATGATTATAAGCACCAACAGAGTAAAAGGCGGTAGATTTCTACCATGGTGCTAAAACAATGAACACAGGCAGGTATAAAAATACATGACAATAAAATGCGTACTCCTACGATGCGACCCTAACTAGATGTACCTAAGTTTTCCAAGCATGTAGGTAGGTGTAAAGCCAAGAATCCCTCTAGGATTAAGTCAACCCCATTACCTGAAGCGAAAGACTGTGGGACCCCGTGTTGGTCTCGAGATGGACATCCCGTGAGGGATGTCAGACCACTGCTAGCTATCTGCGTGCAGGAACCTCAGCATCTCGCGTCAGTGTGTCAGCATGGAAGTCCTTTTTCTCCTCTCTCTGCCTCAGCAAAGATATGGGGCCAGATGCATCAACAAACTATTTTGCGATTTCCTAATTGTGAATCCTTGCGATTTGCAATTAGAAAATCGCAAAAGGGAATGCATGAAAGTGTGTTTAACACTTTCTGCGATTCATAGGGGATCGCAAAAGACCTACCTCATGAATATTAATGAGGTAAGTCGCAATTTGCGAGCCCCTAGGAATCGGAAAAATCAAGGGGGTTGGTGGCCTGATGGGGTCAGCAGACCACCATGTCCGTGATTGCTTTTAAATAAAGCAATCTTTTTTTTTTTTGTAGAGCAGCCCGTTTTCCTCAAAGGAAAACAAGATGCTTTACAAAAGAGAAAATAAAAACTTTTCCTTTAGTTTTTTAAGAGCAGGCAGTGGTCCGTGGGACCACTGCCTGCTCTTAGAAAATGCTTTTACATACCATCATAAAGGGGAAGGGGTCCCTTGGGGACCCCTTCCCATTTGCGAATGGGTTACCACCTACTTGAAGTAGGTGGTAAAATGCGAATGTTTTGCGACCGCATTTCGGTTGCAAAACATTCATGCATACTGATGCGATTCGGTATTAGGAAGGGATGCCCTAAACACGCCCCTTCCTACTAGCGAATCGCAATCCCATTTTGCGATTCAGTAACAGGTTACCGAATCGCAAAATAGGGTTGCTGCATCAGAAGAGCATTTTTTTGCGTTCGCAAATGGCTGATTCGGCAAATGGGCCATTTGCGAAGGAAAGAAATGTTTGATGCATCTTGCCCTTGGTGTATATCAATCAATCAATCAAGCATTTGTATAGCGCGCTACTCACCCGGAGGGTCTCAAGGCGCTAGGGGGGGGGGTCCGCTACTGTTCGAACAGCCAGGTCTTGAGTTGCTTCCTGAAGGAGAGGTGGTCTTGGGTAAGGCGGAGGTGGATGGGTAGGGAGTTCCACGTCTTGGCAGCCAGGTAGGAGAAGGATCTTCCTCCCGTTGTGGCTCTTCGGATGCGGGGGACGGCGGCGAGGGCGTGGTTGGTTGATCGTAGCTGGCGGGTGGGAGTGTAGAAGGTCAGACGGTCGTTGAGGTATCTGGGGCCTTGGTTGTGGAGAGCTTTGTGTGCGTGGGTGAGGAGTCGGAACGTGATTCTCTTGCTGAAGGGGAGCCAGTGCAGGTCTCTCAGGTGTCCGGCGATGTGGCTGTGTCGGGGGATGTCCAGGATGAGTCGAGCTGAGGCGTTCTGGATACCCAAAGTGGTACCCTCAGGGGTTCTACCTTGCTGTGTCATGTCGGACGTAGGATGACGGAAGGAATGACCCTTATACATAGTTATTATGCAGAAGATGGTAGTCCTGCTGAGTTTCAAAGAATCCTCATACATAATGGATGAAGCTAGTTTTCAGGGAAAACCCCACGTCCTGTAAGCAGTACCGTAACTAGGTAAAAGGTCAGTCCCAAGAACCGTTATGTAGTGTAATGGTAGGGGAGAATATAGGTGAAAGGTTAGGTGGTTCCCTGAGCCTATATTGGGGTACCTATATGAAACATAATAGATATGGTGCTTTCCTGCCCTTTTCTTTTGATGCAGGGCAGCGCAGCACGAATGTTTGCCGCGCCGCCCTATGCCATAAGCTTGTAAATGAGGCCCTCAGAGCCACTTGTAACGGGATGGAGTGGTATCCCACCCGCAGTTACACTGCTCTAAACTTTTAATCGGGCTCTTAGGTGCAATGCCTTAAAAACAGGCATGCAGATTTGCTCTGTGCCTGCACACTTTTCTGAAAATATTTAAGTAGGATGCCTCAGCAGCTAGAGTTTTCACTCCATTTTCAATAAATCTTTAATTTTGGAAGAAGTGCATGCAATGTATTTCTGCAAGCAGAGTAATAGCAGTCAAACAGAGTGAAGGAGTGTTTATCAAGAGAGTTTACTCTCAGGGTCGTAACTTCATTGAGGGTGCTTGAGGCATTACACCCCCTAAAAATGTTTCTATAGTAAATAGTTGGGTGAAAGTGCTTTCTGTGGGTACGGTGAGGTGTCTGTCGGATTTCACCTCGAATTTTCACATACACACAGACAAACACACACACACACACACTCTCTCTCTCTCTCTGGTCTCTGTTTTGCAGGTCTTAAAAATGCTGGTTAGTTTGAAAAATATAGGGGGATATGTACCAAGAAGTGGCGGAGCGTGTTGTTAGCCTCCTTGGCTTAACGACATGCTCCGCCACTTCTGAAACGCAAGGCTGCACCATATTCACAAGAATGTGGTGCAGCCTTGCGTTTCCCCCTGCAATGCCGCTAAGTTTAACAACTTAGCGCCAACGCAGGAACCCTTTCCCCAGAGTGCAAGGGTGTCTGTGTGCAGTGGAGGATTGGTTATGTGTAGGAAGGTGTCCCTTCCTCCACGTAAACAATCCTAAAATGCCATTTTGTAACTTTCATGTGTGCTGCTTCATGAAGCACACATGAAAGTTACAAAATGGCATTTTTTTAAAAGGTTTGTTTACGTGCAGGAAGGGACACCTTCCTGTACAAAAAACAAACCATGGCATTTTGCTTTTTCCATGTGTGCTGCTAAGGCAGCACACATGGAAAAAGCAAAAACGAGGAGAAATAATGCATTTCTCCTTGTTTCGCCAACTTAAGACCAGGATTTTCCTGGTCTTAATTTTGGCGCTGCCTCCTATGTATGCCACCCTTGTACATAGGGGGCAGCGTCAAATACAATGGGTGTTGCGGCGGAACGCCCACCACAACACCCACTGCACGCCCCTTTCACGCTAACCATAGCGTGAAAGGGGGCCTTATGTACAAGGCAGCGTTAAGCCACGTTAAGTGGCTCAACGCTGTCTTGTACATAAGGCGCAGCCCCTATCGCCACCACAACGTCTGTAAAAGTGGCGTTGTGGTGGCGATAGGGGCTTGTACACATGCCCCATTGTTTTTAAGCACTCCTAACGCTCTGCCCCTTAAGCCCCCCTCATGCCCTGCTTTTTCATATCGTGTGTTTTCACAAGATACACTAGCTTGATGATTGGGAAATCTGAAGTCCCCCCCACCCCCACACACACACATGTTACTGATCAAGCTACGCCCCTGTTTACCCTCGATGATTTATGCACAAACTGGTAGGTCGGAATGGGGGATATTTTATTGCAAGATTTCAAATGCGGCCTTAGTAACATTTTTGTACAAACTGCAAGGCCGAAAGAGGCAGATATGTTTATCTTCACTTTAGTTTAAAGTACGCAAAAGCCCACATTTAATAACAAGGCAAAATATCTACTATCAGATGATAATGAAGCGTAAAATTGCTGCTGGCAGGCAGGACTCTCTTAGATAAACAAGGCAATTTTCTTCATAATCTATGGCTTTTTGTGGTCTTTTCTTAAATGTTTATTTCTGCTTGCATTGAGTTGAAATTAGAGCTGTTTCTTCTTTATCTCCTTGATATGTCCCCTGCGGATGTCTGTTGCTTGACGTTGCTGTACCTCAATGAATGCTTTTTTATTAGCTAGAGATAGGTGCAATACCCATCCAGCATTCCCTGCAACACTGTGTATATTTATTGTATTCCACAGCTCACTAATCAAATGGCACGTCCTCTGATTATATTTATGACTTTTTTTGAAAGCTTGAGCACCAGAAAATGAGATGTAGGTGATGAAACATGATTTCCCAGGAACTGAAGAGCATTACGCCTTGGTGGTGCTGATGTGAGAGTGAGTATTCCAAGTGCTTTTTCTGGAGTCAGGAGTCGTTACACAATGTCACAACCCGACTGCTCTAAACAACAGATCCTGTAAAAGCTCAGCACCAGAAGTAATTCAGATGTTAACATTCAGAATGGGTGTGTTTCCCCCCTATCTGTAACATTTGATGGAAAATGGCAGCAAAATGTTGTCGATGAATGTGTTTGACATGTTTGAACTAATGGAAATTGCTTTGGGTGGATTCCATAGCATTTAGCTTCTCTCAGTCTTTAAAGAAAAGTACCACCCGAATGCAAATCAGTCTTGGTTCTGGCCCAAAACAGAAAGTCTAGTTCGAACTTCTAGGCAAAATCCCATCTGAATGAGAAATCGAACATCTCTAGACATATTTCGATCTTGTTGAGTCTCATCAGGAGAGCATAAAGAACACATTCAAATGCGGACATGAGAAATTCCATGTTGATGACTGTTTGACCTGGCCCTTTTTGCAGGGTCATCCCCAGACTTTACTTTATCTCACTGATCTAATTTTTTGGGCATTAGGACTCTGAGCAATTTGTCCCTACTAACCAGTGGTTGATTATGATGTAATATCCTCAAAACCCAAAGGGGGCATATATACAAGGAAATGGTGCAGAACGGTGCTGCAACACATTTTGCAGCGCACTGCATAATTTCCAGAACGAAGGGATGCGCTATATTTTTAAGAATATGGTGCACCTCTGTGATTTCCCTAGCGCTGGCGCTAAAAATAGTTGCCTTGCGCCAATACAGACACTCTTGCGCCATAGTGCAAGAGTGCCTGCATTGCAGGGATGATTGTTTATGTATATAAACAATCATTAAAGGTGATATACAGAATGCAGCAAACATAGAAAAAGCAAAAATGAGGAGAAATAAAAGTATTTCTCCTTGTTGTGCCAATCTAATGCCTGCTTCTGCATGGCGTTAGTTTTTGGTACTGCCTCAGATTTACACATCTATGTACCAAATCCAATTGTGTAATGAGGTGTGTATCTGTAATTATCAGGCAAATATGCAGTCTGGAATGATGCATCACCTCCAGCTCAGCAGTGGCCTTTCCACTGCCAGTCTTGGGATCCTCTCCTATTAGAGCAGGTCCTGTCTCTCTAATCCTCCCACTATGGGTGCCCTCCTCCTACCCCTTCCTCTTCTCCAAGATGTCTGTACCATTCGCTTAGGGACAGCACCCCCAGAAATCTGGGTTTTTGGGGCACCCTGGACAGTTATACCACCCAGCAATTTTTTTTGTTATGTAGGCTCACTGGCAAGGATGCAGCCTAGGGATCAATCAGGACTGACAACTACCCTTCATTAGACAAGTACCTCCTCTCATTTTAGGGATACTAAGGCCACAGGGCAGCCAGATTCCCACCCATGGGTATTCCTTACCCTGCAAACGTTCCCTAGTAGATACTGATCTGGGGAAACCAGCATTTCCACACTATGGTCTGGCTGGCACTTGTATCCCTCAGAGCAGTGACAGGGACACCAATAGCTGTGATCCTGTGGGAGAGATTCCTACCAACCTCAGGGATCATCAGGTTACCTGGTGACCACATTTGACTCTCCCTACTGGGTCATGACCCCCACAATCACAATACCCCCAACCTATACTGCATCCATACCACAATACAAAGGGGTGACTTTTTAATTAATGCAGGCCTATCGACTTTGGAAGGAGTCACTCCCTTGCTCCTGAGATCCGTTGACCTCTTAGGTATCGCATAGTAGGGGGCTAGAACCTCAGACTACAGACAACCTTCTTCCACTCTCATTTCTGCCCTCTCATGGTCTGTACCCTGAAAATGAGCAAGTGCGTTGCAGTAATAATAATAATAATAAGAAGAAGAAGAAGAAGAAAAATAGGCAGATTTATTAAGTGCATGGCTACTTTGATGAAGTGTCCCAGCGCTAAGACTCTGCTCTAGTGTAAATGGCAGAAGCAGGAACATTAATAGTCTGAGGTGAAAAACCAAGGGCCTGATTTAGATCTTGGCGGGACTTCTGTCATCACTCCATGGCAGCAGTTACAAGTACTCAGTCGAGCCGTAATTAGATATGGGCTGGCTGAACCACCGTCCGCATCAACAGATTGTTTTCCGTCGCGTAAGCGGCGCACTACTGTTGAAGCAGTGGACTCCTCTGCTGGCTAACAGTACTCCGTTGCTGTCAGGCTGGTGGGTTTGCACCAAGCCTATTTAGATTTCCCTGTTGTGCTGGCGTTTTCCTAGTGGCAGATTCCTGAAAGAGTGAGCACCCAGTGGAGTGGAGACTGGTAAGTACTACTTATTAATGTGCCACTACACATATATGGTGTGTGTGCTTTAAAAATATATGCAGGTATTGTGTTATGTCCCTTTTTTACATATAGCATAGCACACACAACATACACACACTATTGAATGTGCACCCACAGGTACCATGAGCGCAACATCCACAACCACCACAGCAAAAAAAATGTTTTAAGTTTCAATACAGGTGTGCTCATTTTACCTTGATACGCTGTAAATAAACACTAATGGATTACACATAGGAAAAAAATGCATGTAAGAGCAATGTAAAAATACATGAGGGGAAAACAATTGTCAACACACGAGTCATAGTAAGACAAGTGTAAAAGAAGCTTACCTTAGATCCCGGCAACAATGGAGTTGATTACCGTCGTGGACAAGTAAACACAGCAAAGGTAGGACCTGGACAATGGGGTTCAAATCTGAAACAGAAGTGGAAAACAGGACTAAATGTAAATTTCCACCTCATTTCCTTTGATTCTGCCAACTCAAAGTAGGAGGTATCTGCGCCAGAGTTTCCTCGACGGAAAGGCACATTATGATTGGCCGGGCGGTAATCTTGGCTGGACTCCCGTCGGCAGCCGCTTTTGCCTATGACGCCGTCGATGCAGGAGAAAAATCCGGGTGGAGTCATGGCACTCGGATGGCCTTTTATCCATAGACCAGCCAACATATAGATAGAGTGTGCGGATCACCAATTAGGTGGGTGGTGAAACCATCAAAAAAGTGGCTGTGGGACCTCCTCTTCTCCAATTCCTCTATACCCTTTAGTTAAGGACAGCAGCCCCAGAAATCCGGGTTTTTGGCGTGCCATGGGTGGTTTTCCAACCCAGCTATATTTTGCCTGTGGTAGCTCACTATCAAGGATGCTGTCTAGGGGGACAGTCTGTCATATGGCTTATACTTTCCTAAGTAAAACTGTGCATTTGTTGGACAACATAAACATCAGAAATGTGTGAGACTGACTCCACGCGCACCATCCAGATATGTTGGCAGCGGTGGTTCGTGCAGGTAAGCGCGGTGGGGTGGGCGGGGGTGGTGCGGGAGGGTGGGAAGTCGACATACGACGGAATGCAGAAAATTAAATAAATAAATAAATCCTATTCAGTTGTCTGTCGAATCCCTCCCCTGCTCCGCCCCCTACCCCACCGTGCTTACCTGCACGGACTGCGGCTGTATGTTGGCCTAAGTCCTGCAAGCTCACAGTGCACCATCTGGACCCCTAACCTGGCAAGGTAACAAATGGATGTGCAACCTCAGTACATGACAAGCCTGACTCTCCAAGGAAATCGGGTTAACAGATCTAGAACCCTTTCACTTAGTTACTTATACATACCCAAAGAGATACATAAGAAATACACAGTAAAGTGTTTCAATATCAATAGCATTGCTATTCTTGAGTAAAATTTGTGTGCTGAAATAATCAATAGAAGGAAAAAGTATAATGTGATCAGCATTACTAGAATGGTGAAAAAGATAAACAGTTCAACAATTTTGCTTATTACAGAGAATATATATGCTTGCTAACAAGTACTGTCATATACCGTACTCCTACCTAGCACATTCTAACCTATCATGTCTAGGGTGAGTGAATCTGACAAATCCCTGTAGGGTGATCTAACTCCCTGTTACCTGTGAGTAAGTGTCACCAAGCTGCCCATCTTGGAGCTGGGCAGCATCCCCCGCACGAGATAAACAGGAATCAGCTAGGCTGGAATTCCCACATGGGTCTAAATAAAGGCTTGATGTTGTGTATATAATAACAACATCCATAGTAGCATGCCGAAGCCCCAGTTAGGCCGCTTTTTCACTGTAATCCTGTGGAAGTGATTCCTACCATCCTCACTGATCACCAGCTTACCTTCTGGATCCACTTTGCAATTAAAGGTTATTATGGTAACCCTTCCCCGTGGCTGTACTAGACACTCCTATGGAGTGCCCACCAGTTTGAGGAATTCCATCTTCTGTGCCCTGGCTTCTGGCAGTCAAATCACTTACCCCTCACAAAGGATTTCTTTTTCCCTGGGTTCCCACTTTCTTGCTTGTCAAGAGGGTTGGAACTACTTCCCCTGTTCAGAGGTTTTGGGCCCTAAGGGGTTTTTTTTTTTAGCCTTGCTGCTCCCCTGCTTTTCCTAGATTTGGCTTAGACAGCCTTCTTGGAATCAACCCCCCTGGAATTTTTTGGGTACCCTAGTGCGTACCCACACATCAGTTGCTCCTCCAAACTTTCTGTGGTCAGTCAACTTGGAGTCCACTAGATGCTGGTGTAACTCTAAACAATTACTCAAGATGTGCTCTGACATAACCAAATTGTACAGCCCTTCATCGATGTCAACTGTATTGCCCTTCACTCAGCCCTCCCGCGCTTTCATTAAAATGTTAATAAATCTGCCCTTTTATTGTCATTCTTTGTGCGTGTGAGACAAAACCTTTGCATTAGCACATCCTTCATGTGGACATATGAGTCAGCTACCCTTTTCTCTTGAATCAGGGGTGTGTCCCTCACCAGTATAGGTACTAACTCCCACAATAATGCCTTCACTTGCTTCTGGTCCACCTAGTGCATTCTTGGTGCTCTTTCATAGAAGGCAAACAATTTGTCAATATTGTCCCCCACCACAAAGCTAGATTCTTAGGTAAGTGAGGGGTGTATTCCCCAAACCTCACTATTGTTGCCATCATCTTCACTGGACACCAGGCCCAGTCTGTCCCTCATCTCTTTTAAGCCAGTCTCCTCTCCTCCAGTACAATCTTTTTCTCCTCCAGGGCTAGGATAGCCAGCTCAGCTTTAACGTCCCTCTCTGACTGCTTGTCTTGAAATTCCACCTGGTGGGCTGCCAGTTGTGAGAGGCTCAGACTATGGGTGCCTTCCCTCCCCACCCCACCCCAACCCGGAAAGTTAACATGAGAAGCTTCTTTGACACAGAGCATCCGCTGCCTCTACCCCTCCCTGGCTTCCATAAACCTCTTTACCATTCTCCTCTGAGGAGACCAGTGGCTGCTGAACTTCCTTTCAGGACCTGATGGGCTTTACATAGTTATTTTCCTGGATTTCAGGCCCAATTTCACTTGCGTACCTCTGCATAGGGCTTTCAACTCATCCACTGTGTGAGTTTCCAAAGTAGCCAGATCCACCTCTATATTCCCAGACATTTAAACGGTGCAAAAATAATTTAGAAAAGTCAAAAATGGACCATTCAAAGACGTGATGCCAATTAAATGTCAAAAACTGTTTTTGCTTTCAATTCAGTTCAGGGTTTTGCCCAGCTTATTAGCTGAGTGGTGCTGCTAGACAAAAAACTGGATCCCACGGCTTAACACCAACATCAGTTAGTGAATTCTTAATTGAGTTGGATAGTAGTCCATCACAAGTTAAATGGCACTATTCATGCTTGGTCCAGTAAAGATTTCAGTAATTTAAACCTGAGCTCAACCCCTGGCGACTATGTCACAGAGCAGAAAGGTTTTAACTTAAGAAAATGTGTAAAGCATTTACGAGTACCAAAACAGTTAAAAGTTGAAAACAAAGCATTATATAAATCCCAATGAATACAAATAGAGAATATTTTAAATACCAAAATAATACCAAAATGACAAAAATGCAATAAGGGGAACCAGAGATATGAACTTTTAATTTTTTGAAATAAAAGAAGTGCCAAAAAGGGGAAAGCGCCAACCACGAGCAACTGGTAGTGGTAGTCGAGGGGAAAGTCAAAAGTTATGTCCAACCATGGTCAATCGCTTATAAAGAGCTCCGGATGTTGATGGTTGTCAAAGGGTTAGATGGCAAAGGGCTGTAGGAAGACATGGTTCTGATGTAATCATTGATGAAGGTGGGAAGACTTCAAGGGTGGGAAGTTCACAATTTGTGCCAAAAGGGCCCTCGATGTCAATGAGGTGTCAGTCGACATTGGTTCTGGTGAAGCCATCAGTGATCAGGCCTCAATGCCTCTCTTGTACTTTGTATTCCCTCAGCGGGGCAAGATTGAAGGCTGGATCTGGTGAGGTATTCAAAATCATCAGATGTGACTTCAACATTGATTCTCTTGAAGAAAAATTGCCAAAAAGTTTCTAAGTCTCCACCTCTATGGTTAGGCAGGAACAGTACACTCTGACCCCAGAGAATGGTTCCAGGACCTCAGAAACACCACTTGGGGGGCATGACTCACGTCAGAGGAAGCCAACAGCAGAGTACATGGCAGGTCCATTTAAAACTGGTCAGATGGGCTTTTTAGGAAAGGGGTCTTCTTGCAGCTTTTGTCTCTCTAACTTAACAGGGGGTCAGCATACTGACCCTTGGAGTCCACCTCTTTTCCTGGGTACAAGGGGGAGGAAGCCCATCCCTTAGGGTGCTCCTCATGGTCTCAGCAGCAGGTGCAATCCTTCTTCTGTCTTCCACATCCCCAGTACTGTTCTGAAGAGTGTACCCATCAGTGCCACAATTATGCGTGGCACTAAACTGTGGGTGGGGGGGATTTCTGGTCCTTCCGTAACCAATAAAGAAAACGTTTACCAGGGTAACACTACCCACTTTTGCAGCAGGTTCTGTGTGACCTACTGCAAGGAATCCCTCAGTGCCCATTTCTACCTAAACCCAAGATAGCAGACCCATTCTTTCCTTGTGCAGAGCTCATATGCCCACCCTACAGATGTGGGCAGAGAAATTATCAACTTCTCTGTGGTCACTCAAAACCAGTTTGGGGGGCAGCTCCCAATGCTATCATATGGAACAGCTAACCCTGCTACACTAAAAATATCTTTTGGGGCCTTTGCACTGTAAGGACATGGTTTACATTAAACTTTTACATATCAAACTTTTAAATATCAAGGTACCTGACTCATTGAGCATTAAGGATTACTTATCAGTGACTTATTAATATTTAAAAGGGTTGGTTGGGCCTGTCAAAAGCGGTTATTTTGACAGGTCTAATTTGCAGTTTTAAACCTGCACAGTCAGGTTACTGATGGCAGGTCTGCATTCATGTTTTGCATTGTCACTTTAGTGGTTGCACAATACGTGCTGCAGTCCATTAGTGACTTTTGACTTACAGGCACTGAGTACACTTTGCACAATATACTAGGGACTTATTGATCAGTTAAATATGCCAGTTAGGAGTATTTCAATTTGACATGTTTTAGAGGTCAGAGCACAAACACTGGGCAATGGACAGGAGTGATCCAGTGTGCTGAGTCCAAAACCAGCAATAAAATCTAGCAAAAAGTGGGAGAGACCACGCAAAAAGGGGCATTCTCCTACAATATCAACAAATAAATCATTTTTATTATTTAATTATAAAATATTTTATCACCCTTTTTTAATTTGCAAATTAATGTAAGACTACCTTTTCATAAAATATAATTAAATTACATTTATTTAATTCTAAACTTTTAGTCGTTATTAATGCATAATAAAAATTACATTTTTTAACTATAGTTTGGATTATTTTTTTTAATTTAAACTTCATACCACTTGGTAACGCTTTTATAGTTTGCACTATCTCTTCAGCAGACATCATACTGTCCAAGAATTAGCAATGATCCAATAATTTTCAAAAATGAGTTTTTTGACATCAGAGGAAGTCTTGGATTACTACAGCTCTTGACAGAAGCTGTTGAACTCTTGAACTCCTGAAGGATTTTGCTAACTTCATATATGACTATCTCATATATGACTGAATCATAGTTGGTATTGAGTTCTATGACAACTAAACCAGCCTAGGGTTTTTCAGGAGTTATGCCAATAGCCTCCCGGGTCTATCTCCCCTCTTCCATATTTCCTGGTTTTAGCTTCCTTGCCATGATAATTCATCTCTCTATACACCTCTACCCCATATTCCTCAAGCTTAACCTGTAGTTCAGCAAGTTTCCCACCATACCTTGAGTCACAGTACATTTGTTCCAAAGTATGGCTCTCCTTGCTAAGTTTAGCTTTTTAAGCAATCCTCCCTGCTGCGCTGCCGTGCATGAAAAAAGGAAAGGTCAGGAATGCGCTGTATCTAAAAGATATGGCACATTCCTGTCCTTCTTCCCTGTGCCGGCACACAAACAGCAGCCGTGCACCAATGCAGACACCCTTGCTCCATGGTGCCAAAGGCGATTAGCTCCTTCTATGGGCCTCACTTAAAACTTTTGATGCACGGCAGCGCAGCAGGCCTTCCTGTTGCACTGCTGTGCGTCAAAAGAAAAGGGCAGAAATGTGCCGTACCTACAAGATATGGTGCATTCCTGTCCTTCTCCTCTGTGCCGGCGCACAAACAGCAGCTGTGCGCCAAGGCAGACACCCTTGCGCCATGGTGCAAGGGTGCCTGCATTGTGGGGATGATTGTTTTTGTGCTGGAAGGAACGCCTGCAACAACACAACTACTAACCATCACATTCCTGCAAGTGTGACAATACAGACTATTTCATGCCCCCAAAGCTATAAGAATAGCTTAGACAGCAGGTAATAGTAATCTTTAAAATACATTGAATTAATTATTAACTGTTGTTGTGATCACCTCTAAATTCGGCAGACAGCGCCACCTTGTGGCAGACTGCCACAAGCACCGGTGTTGACAATTAAGTGCCGGTACCAAGCACCGGAAACTGCCGGCTCTAATTAAGCACTGGACTGTCTCGTCTCCATAGAGGCTGCACTTGGCAGAAGACTGACTAGAGGGTGCGGTTGGAATAGCCTGTGACTGTCCTTGTTAGTAATCCAATCTAGGATTCAGCAACTGTGTTGATCATAATGTAGGAGTGAGCATTCATTGCTCGCAATGACTTCACTGCATTATCTAATACTGTTTAAATGAGACATGTAATTGTCAGGCAGCCCCGAGCTGAGGCCAACACTACAGGCCGATCCTATCTTTCTTCGGTCTGATATTACATTAAAATCAACCCCCCTAACATAATTGCCTGCACCCCAAGCTGCATGATTTTCACCCACAGCTGATGAAAAAAGTCAGGCCTATTGATGTTAGGTCAATATGTGCATATCTTAATTATATTTTTCCCTCTTAGGTCATCTTGAAGGATGACGTATCGACCCTCATTATCATAAATTGTCTTATAACAATCACTGATCCCGCACAAATGAAGAGCCTGTCTTGAGTCTGGATATATTGGGTCTCGTGAGGTGTGTTTCTTGCAACATTTTGATATCTATACCAGCTCTGTACAGGAATGCCAGTACCTGCCAGGCTTTACGTGGCTCATTCATGCCCCTCACATTCCATCATTTTAACATTCAATAGAACCTATGTTGAGTTAATTGAAGTAGTTGTTACAGGAGGACCTTAATGCGTGTTGGCAGTGACTCAAGGATGTAAACTCGATATATGTAGTATTAAACATTGAGTCGACAAAGAGTTAGCAAGGTGACAACTTTCTCTATATCCACAGACTCTCTGATTACCTTCACACACAGACAGAAAAAGGCTGTCAGAGAAACACACCTAATGCCACCTTCTTTCAATGACCATCTCCTAAGGACTTCCATTTGGAGAGAGCTGAAAATCTCATCCCCATGTCATTATAGTTAACCAGCAAAATGTGAGCCAAAAGCAAACATATAGGAATGGTAACAGAACAAAACAAGTGGATTTGTTAACCAAGAACTTAGTGATAGCCGGATAGCAGAGACTGTTCCTACTTTGTAGAGGAGTGGCCAGGTGTTGCAGCAGTATATTGAGCAGTTAGCAAAGCCATCTAGTTGCAAGCTGGTAGTTCTCTTTGAAGTCACAGGCTAGAGGATCCCTTTGAATGTGGCTCTGCTGTCAATTCTAAGGAAATGCGTGCACTCAATTAGTAGTTGACAAGCAGTGGCTCCATCACCTTGCCAGGTGTCAAGGAACAACAGCAGCCACTGGTGTCTCAACAGCCCACGTAGCAGTGAGGAACTTTTCATCTGCAGAACTTCCTCTAGCAGGCAGCCAGTAGTCAGTTTTGTCGCTGAGTGAACCCAGGTCCAATGCGGTGCTTTAGTTGTTCTGAGGTCCATACGTAAAATCTAATTGCCTGCTTTGGTCATTGAACACATGTTGCCTGCCTTTAACTGTCATATGAGGTTTGGCTGGATTCAGTAAATAGTACTACATGGCTGTTTTTTGTAAGTTTATTTTGATTCGTAGAAATTCTCATCTTGCGGCTTCAACTGAAGCTGTTAATTCAGGTTATATGGATATGCTCTTACCGTTATGTACCAGGTCTCTCTTCTCTGTTGCTCACAGCCCTATCAACCACTGAATATAAGGGTGGTGTCCCAGAACAAACTTTTCAACAATTCCTCCACATAATCATCAATTTTATTAATTGCAGTGGATTCTGGAATGCCCAATATGCTGGTGTTATTTCAGCAGGATTAAACCTCAAAGTCTTCATTCTTGGCCCTAATAATGCCCATCAGTTTATACAATTGTTGCAGTTTTTCTCCAAAGGCCCTGGGTTCTGTCCTCAATGTCTGAGATCTTCTGCTCGACCTGATCAATGTAGCCCTCATGTTCGTCTATGCACTCTTTCTTCTGTTCTAGTCTGCTCGTGAGAGTATTGATATTGAAGTCTATTGTCGACAGGCTTGCCCTCATGTCCATGAGTACTGTCCTCATTTTCTCGTCTTCAATTAGATATTGGCTAGGTTGGAAGCAGCTCTCCTCCATTGGATGGCAACATATTGTTTGCCTGCTAGAGCGCATGGATTCAAATGCTAGTTTAGGCTGCTTGGGATCCTGTTTACCTGTGATGCATCAACCACTGGCACCTAGGGAGTCTTACACAAGGCAAGACTGGCTCCACAGCTGCCCCCAGTGCCAGTAACACCAGTCTGTGTCCACCTTCTTCTTTTAGGATGTTGAAAGAACCCCCAGCATAGATGTCAAATTCCAGGAGAGCCACCACAATATCAGTTCAATGATGAATTATGTGCATGCTAGCAAAAGTGGTACACACCAGGCCACGCCTGATCCTGCCTCACTCAACCAATAATTGAACAGGGACAGGGAAGGGGGCACGAGCAGACCAAACTCATGCACCTTACAGTGGTCATCTGCTGTAGGTCCTCACCGCCCTAGCCTCTCTGCAGTGTAATTTGAAGCTGGGACAGGGAAATGTCTATACTCCCACTCGTAACCCCCAAGCATGTGCCTTTTGGGGACCCCCTAACCCCCAGTTGCCATGGTCTTATCTATAGCAAGGTATAGTCAGCACACCCAGGCCACGCACTCTAGTTAGTATTATTGGGCAGTTTCTGAATGTCTCTTAGGGCCCCAACCAATCTCTCACCCCTTGTCAGCAGCAATCACTGCTAGACCACTTCCCAGGCCACACTCTTCTCTCGTTCTCAGTTGCTCCAAGTGTAATCCTCTTCAGGGACCTTAGGTTCCTGACCACAGCGGTCTTTCCTGTGGCATGGCTTAGCCAGTTCAGCCAGACACTATCCCCGGAGCTTCTGATTTTGAGCAATCCTCTGGTACCTCACCAGTCCTCTGCCTATCTATCTTCCTTCATTAATGGCAGTCATTGTTACGGCCACCTTGCAAGCCACCTTTGTCTTGCCTAATTCCTATAGCCCTGGTGCAAGTTACCAGAGTATTGATGGTGGAACTGAAATCATGGTTTCCAGAACAATTTAATATTGCGGCAGATAGAGTCAGGGCTATCTTAAGGATTTTGGGGGCCCGAGCCAAAAATATTTTGGGGCCCCCTGCTCAAAACAACTGTGAATTTATTATCCATGTTCATCTCATCCAAGCCCTCAGCAACTATGGTGTGATCATTGACAATCCTCTCCGTTGGGCCCCACACCTTTAAGGGGACCCCAGTCCTTCAGAGGGCCCCATTCACTGCAAAGCCTTTGAATATTTATGATATATTGGATAATCGAGAGCCCCTTTTCATATTGTGCCAGGGGCACAATATTTTATGCGTTATGCCACTGTCTGGGACTGACCTGAAAGCTTAATGATGGGGCTCTTAAAAGGTGGGAACCCTGGGCCAGAGCACACTTTGCCCATGCCTTAAAACATCTCTAGATAGGGTTGGTAAAGCAAGGGTGCATCATTTAGGAAATGTGTTGAAAATTTAGAAGCAAAACTGAAACAGCAGGCTACAGATGTGGATCCTCCACAGTGAGGATAGCCAGTATGGCAGGAGAGTGAACTGAAAGTGAGGAAATGTCACTGCATTCATTAAAATGAGCCCTAATTTGATTTCTACCCCCCTTAGGTTCTGCCGTGAGAAAGTATGGGTCTCTTTGTTCAGCCAGACTTAATGAGTGCAGATGTCATACATTTAGGATTCTGTCTCACATTCCAAAATAAAGACCTGCAGGCTTAAGATAGTTTAAGCTTTTCAGGTGCCTGTCACGCTTAAACTGTCCCCGCTAACTAAAAATGAATTTAGAAGTATTAAAATAATCTGTAAAAGCAACTCAACAGGGAGGCCAGGCCTCTGGAACAAGTTTTAGCGAACAAGAATTAAACAGAGAAGCAGCTCAGCTGCTGCAATACAGAACAATAGCATACGGACTGAATGTTCGGAAAACAATCTTAATGGGTCCTTTCTATACATTAGCAATCTAAGTCTTCCAAGCACAGTCCAAGTCACAAGAATAGTTCAAGTATAAAGTGTTCAGAAACCAAAGCATTCAATGAAAGATGATAGGGACAAGGCATAGGAGTGTAAGTAACAACAGCTTTAGCATTGCTGAAGCTGGGCCCACAACAGTTTTGTTTTATCTCTTTTACTGGATCTTATTAATCTTACTTACTTTCAATCTTGTTCCTCCAATGGATCTTTTATACGTCGCACTGAGGGGACAGAGAGTTAGCATTTCACGTACCATCAACTACAATATCGTTAACAGTGCAACCAATTGGCTGCACAATGAGGACCAGGAATTGGTAGCCAAGTTCAAGGCTTTTTATTCCAAATTAGTAATCAAGTTTTCAAAGAGTTCATTCAAGGGGAAGTAGGAATTCAGGAAAGGGTTCGGGTAGGAGTTCAAGGAAGGTTCTGCATAGGATCTGCAAAAAAGTGGGGTTCAGCAAAAAGTCCAGCATACAATCCACAAAGAAAGTCTGAAATCATCTGCATGCCTCAGTCAGGGCAAACAGAAAGTTATAATCCAAAAAATCCACAGGCAACACCCTTTTGATCACATCATCAATAGAAGTCCATTGTATTTGTTTCAATTTTCTATGGATTCACATATTGCAGTCTCTAACATCCAAGTAGAGTCCCACACTAGACATGGCAATGGTGCGTCCTTCCCACGCTCAGGCTCAAGCATAATAGTCCTTTATTCATCTGCAGGTTTCTCGTGTGCTCGTTGACAAGGCTTGGTTCTCAAGCCATGTATGTTTCACTAGTACAAAAGTATTCATTCTAAACCAACAATGTGTGTGAATACTTGCAAGAATTTGTTAAGTCAGCAGAACATGAGCACAGCAATTTTATGAAGAGCAGTATGAAGGAATACAAGCCTTTATAGTCAAACTAAGTTAAACATTTAATTCAGTGGTGCATATTTAATATGCGTGTGCACAAATTAATTTAAACAAACATAAATTAATTAATGTATTTTAGTTCATGTTGCATAAATCATACTGTAAATCATCAAATTAGTCAAAGGTAAATTTGGCTGAGAACTACATTTGAAAGTATATACATGTAACTTTAATGCATACATTACATTGCATTTATCGTTTGACTATAGACAAGTTCTTACACATGTAAAGATAGTCATGTATTACTATTAGATCACTAGGGTAACACAGACAATATAGCACACGTTTAGGAAAGTCGGGTTTCTCCATCAGTACAAGTACATTAGTTTATACATGGATTGTTCCTACATTTGTCAAACTTTATTAAAACATCTTAATCATCGTGGTTAAACATATTCTCGTGAGTAGATTCTCTATTTTCTACAATAAAGGCACTACTTTAATATTTTGAGTGTAACTTTTCTCATGAGTCATTGAATTAGTAAGGAACGTGCAATGGTGCACATTCATGTCACCTCTTTGTGAACATGGTCTCAAGCCATTAATCATATTTTGTGACGTGTAAAAAGTGGACAGCGTTGGCGCTGCACCCGGAATGCCCGCAATACACAAAAGTATCTGAATGTCACTGTGTTCTTGAATGAGTCATATAGAGCTCTGCATGAAAAAGTATATGTTCTATGCTGATGCATTACTGTTGTACTCCTCTACTACATTCCCTATCGTTCATTCTCCCTCTACAGCTTTCTCTGCAAATATTATGCTTCCGTTTAGTTCATTCCCTCTTTTATATCTCTGAACATGGACACCATGACATGAGATTCTGGGATTCAGCAACCAATCCACTCTGCATTCCCATGGGCTTAGACCTTTCCAATGGGCCTAGGCCTTCAGCTCTCTCAGCTCTCCTTCTGAGGCTGGGTATCCCAAATAGCTATCCTCTTAACCCTAGATCATGGTCACAGCACTTCTGACGTGTGGCCTGATTAACAACGGAACAGTGCACAGGGCATGGCTAAAATCACTGTGCAACAAAAGCATGCAGTGAGTAAGGTATGAAAAACACTTGGTGGGCTGCTTGTCTGCTTTAGATTCTTCACTCCCTCCAAACACTTAGCCGCCGATACCCACTCCATCAACCTCAAAAGCACCACTTTATTGTGGCCTGCATGAATGTATCAACAATCCTCCTCTCCCCCTCACCATAGAACACCTAAATCAGGTATCTTAGTGCTCTACCACTATGACAATAGACATGAGTCCATCCTCAAATACAGTTACAACAGTTTCAGACACCTCATATTGTGGGAGAACCCATCCAGAATCCACCCACACATAATCCCCATATCTTTGACAATCACTTCATTCAAATCTCTGCTCACCATACCCTTATGCAACCTCCACTGGACCCATGTCTACAACCTGACAACCAACCTGTAACTGGAATCCCCCTTACTATTGAGAACCTGGCACACATCCCAAATACCTTCCTAACTTCCTACATTTGATCCTTCCTTGATTACTGCATACAGATATTTAAATGTCACTTGAAAGGTGTTGCTATTTTGCAATCCACAAGAAATCCATCACAACCTTACCCATTGCCAACCAATCCTCACAGTTGAAAATCTTGCATTCAGTACTTCACTCCTTTCATTAAAAAAACACTTCTCAACCACCTCCATCCACCTGCTAGCCACCATGATCTACTCACATCCTTGGCAAACTTCCTGCACCCCCTGTGGTTCCTTAAAAAGAAAGTTGGGCTTCTTGCAATGAACACTTCAATTTCTTGAATCACACTGATCATCTGCTTTCTACAACATGGTCTAGGTTTATTACTTTCACCTTCTTTTCAACACTCTATGTATAATAAAGGCCACTGCACTTCTCCTCCACTGGGACATTAATGCACAGTTCCTCCATGGTATTTCCTGACTCCGTTCACTCCTTTATTCTATTCATGATGGTAAAACTGTTATATTTAGATTTTGCAATTGGCTAGAACAGAGTCACAGTTCAAGAGAAAGAAGTTAATTGTATTTACTTATTTTATCAAGAGTATCTATAAATCACAAAGCTAACCCTAGATCGCAGTGGAGTGTTGTAAACAACCAAGGAATATGTAGCTAATAAGAAACATAGGGCTTGATTTAGAGTTCGGTAGACAGTATACTCCATAGTAAACATAATGGAGTACGCTTTCTGCGAAACCCTCATTCTGCCTGTTTCATTTAGACATATGCAGAATGAGGGTTTTATCACCTGCCCTATTTAGGGTGGATGGTCTAATGGGCCTGATTTATAGTTTGACTAAGAGTACTCTGTCTATCAGGATGGAGGAGGAAATTACTAGAACTGGGCGGAGTTTGAAGTGACCAAAACAACTCTGCTACGATACGGGGAGTTCCGCAAGCGCGTGGAGTGCATTAAGTCATGCCGTTCGCGCAGATTTTTAGCGCCGGATGTTTGGCCCATGCTGGAAAATCAGTGCGAATGGCACCATGTGCAGTGCAAGAGGGTGCTGCTTCTTTCTGTGCTCGAGTAGATATTCCTTCCTCAACGCGATGGATGATTCTCAACGCAAGCGGTTGCAACCATCTGTGACAGCCCATGTTGAGGAATCTTGCTGGGAGGTGTCTAGCATTGGATTTTCCTCACTCGCGCTCACCAACTGAACGTTGGTGAGCGAGGAATAAACTCCTTTTTAGAACTCTGCATGCTCCGCGGTGTGCAGAAAACTCTGCAAACTCCGCGAAAGGAGCAGAGTTCACAGCCCAGGCCTAGACATTACTTCCACCATCCTGACAGACTACAGTCTGTCAAATTTAGAGATGACCGCCGACACAGTGGTCATCTCTGGCCATTGAAAGTAATTGCCACCATGGCTGTTCCTTTCAATGTAAAAAATGTTTGGTGGCTCTTCACCAAAGTTTAAATTTTCTTTTTTTTTTTAGGAACAACCTTCCAAAAAGGAAGTTTGTTTCAGAAAAACAAAAAAATATTGACCCCCAAATTTAGGGAGTTTTCTCCTAGGGAGTGGGGGTCATTATTTTTTTCTGTCCTTCATCACCAGGTATTTCCTGATGGAGAGTGGGAAAAAGACAATAGGCTCAATTTATAGTTTGGTGGACAGGGCATTCCTTTGCCAATGTGACAGAGTACCTTGTCTACCAACCCCTCAGCCCACTAGCCTCGTTTAGAGATGCTCGGACCTTAAGTTTTCTGTTGACGGTGCCCCTGTTATCTCGTTCAAAAGAAAACTTCCATCCAAAGAGTACAGGCCTCCGGAGGAAGGACACACACCACCTACCGATTTAGGGTGGATGGTGAAATCTTTTGTTTCCTGTCTGTCACCGGCAAGAAAAACTGAGCAGTGAGGGACAGAAAAGAAAAAAACTCCCATCCACGCCCTTTGAGAAAACTCTCAGGGTTTGGGGAGTCATTAAATTGTTGTTTTTCTGAAACAAACTCCTGCCTTACGAATTTGTTTCTGAAAAACAAACAAAATTGTAAACATTTGGTCAACAGCTGTCAAAACCAACGTCAACCATCCACCAAACGTTTTACACATTGAAAGGAATCGCTGAGATGGCAGTTCCTTTTAGTGTACAGAGATGACTTCAAGGCCAGTGGTCATTTCTAAATTTGATGGATGGTAGTCTGCCAGCATAGTATAGATAATGTTCTCCATCACCAAGACAGACAGAGTACCATACATCAAATGCTAAATCAGGCCCTTAGCCTCAATGTGCTGGGAAGGAGGACATGGAAATGATACAGTCTAGGAAGTTTGAAAGATTGTGAACAGGAGCGCTCTACCACTGAAGGAGCAAATCTGAGAAGCAAAGTGAGGTTCTTGCTCAGTATGCCAAGAAATAGTGTCGGTGTTTGAATTCTTTATAATTCTTCTGGATTTCTAGCCCTGCCGGAGAGGTGAGCTTAGTGGTGTGTGCACAACCAGACAAGGTAGTCAGTTTTCTCTGGTGTAGCGTTGTATACATCTCACAAAAAACTTTCAAGTGGATTCTGGAAGGTAGTGAGAATCAATAATTTTATCAGTGTAGAAGGGATACGACAACTTTTTTTGGGTAGCTTTCATTGGTGCATACGAGGACTCTGGCAGTCAGTATTGTATTGCTACTCTATGTATGTATGCATGCATGTATGTATGTATGTATGTATGTGGTATTTACATAGCATGAACTTAGCAGAAAAGCAGTGGAGCTCTCTCTCAACATGTGATAAGATGGAGTCCTGCACCTTGGGCCATAAACTCGTAGAATGGAGGAAGGATTCTGAAAAGCAATTTAAGACAGAACCATGTTGTTTGTGCTTTCATCTTAATATGGTTCATGAAGGACAGAGAGGACAAACTGAGCTTTTATTGAATTACATTTCTTATCCCCTGAAGACATGCAGGTTTGAATGGCACCTAGGCAGGATATAAGTTTAAGGATGTTATTAGCTAATAATACTTTAAGTAATAGGTGGTTATCGTTAGTGTATTTTTGAAAAGCACTCTCTTGTTAGCTGAGCACTACTCTAACTAGCTCCATATAGAGACTGTACATGATGGGAGTGTGGATAGGTTCTCTGGACCTCCAGAACAGCCATGCATTGATGGAGATCTGCAGGATGCCATCTGCAAACATTGTTATCTTCCAGAGACATATGAGAGGACCAAATTTAATTCCGTGGTAGTGAAGCCAATATGTGAATGGAAGGATTCAGGTGAAGCCTGTTTTTTTCACAGTATCAGTGGCTGATAGCACGTCAATCATCACTGAGAGAAATGGCTCACATGTCTGAAAAATCTACTAATTTGATGATGGCAGTCTCTGCGCCATAGTGGGGTGAAACCAAAATTACAAGGGTAGGAGGAGGTTGTGAAGATTAAGATGTTTTTAAAACTAGTTATCTAGAAAGTTTTTGGGTATTCTCCCTACTAGAAAAGACCTTTGATGGGGCCGTTATTATAGAGCTCATGTAGATCGAGACTGTTTTTTTTCAGCAGGTGCATTTGACTAGACGTCACGGATGAGGGACAGGTGCCTCCGAGAAGAGAGAAGTTAATGATGTCCAATATGGGAGTAAAAGATTTGCAGACACAGATTTAATCATAGATGATGACATTAAGTTATCATTAGCAAAGGTTTCTTTTCGAGAGTGTTCGATGGTTGTCAGGGTTGGGTTGTCAAAGTTTAGAACGAGTGACGGTAGACTGTGGGGTAGGGTTGTTGGGGAGTGTTTGACATTTTGCAGCATGGGTGATTGGGTTATCAATGTTGTGTCTAACGGAATCAAACTTTTCAAAAATATAGTCAGTAATCTCAACTGTTTTCTGTACAGAATGAGGAAAGGTGGTTGAAAGGAGTTGGAGTAGAGTTCATCACTTTAGAATAATGACTTACTTGAAGATGGTTTCTAAGTAGTAGTTTGCTTTACAAGTAGCAACATTGCATTTATGGGTACTGCGTGCTATGTGTAAAATAGTGAGGTCGCCTGTGGAAATGGATTAAGCCAAGTCTTTTCAAATGTGTAGATATTTGTTTTGTTAGCATTCAGTTCCCATCTAAAAACCCTTAAAACCCCAAACCACCTTGGGTGCTACTGTTCCCTGAACCCTAAAAGCCCCTAACCACCCCTTTAATCCTACCAATTCCTGACCCCTACCAACTCCTTAACACTACCCTTCCCTGGAACCTAGAAACCCTCAACTACCACTTAACGCTACCAATTCCTGCACCCTCACAACCCCTTAAATCCACCTTTCCCTAAATCCTAAACACGCTTACTATCCATTATTGTTACAAATACTTGAAACCTGAAAACACACCCCTTAACTCTAGCAATTGGTGACCCTACTAACCCCCTACTACTCTTAATGCTACTATTCTGGAGATCGTAAAATACCCTCATTAGTTCCCCGACCCCTTCCCCACATCACTTCAAATGATTCTCTCTACTTTAGCAAAAGGATCCCCCTTGCCATGCTCCCGGTACACTTACCTTTGCCCTTTAAGGCACAACATATTTCAATTTTTTTTACAGTCACAACCTTTTTCAGTCTATCTTTTTCAGTTGATAACAGTTTTGTTACAACTTTTTTCCACAATATTTTTGATGCAAACCTGTCCAACATACCAGCAAAACTGGCGGACCACACTCGTTCCTGATCCTACAATTCAGGGTACAGCTCTTTGGAGCTCCCTTCCTCTAGATTTGAGGGACATATCTAATTTTCCTAGGTTCAGGGAAAACTGAAGAGCTGATTGATTGATGTGCAGGCATTGCTTGCTGTCAGTCTGGAACACCTCTTGATCTGATTCTACAGTACCAAGAGGCATTCAATGAGGGTGTATGTTGTGCTCTGTAAATAGACTTATAGATTGATAGATCTCCATTGAGTGCGGCACTTGACATTGTCCATTGGGCTCACCGCATTTGGTGCCTCTAGTTCTAACTTTCACCATTGCAGAACCTTCTTTACTATTAAAAACCCGGTTACTCTAGATCTGTCGGAAATTGGGTTACTGGTTGACTGGGGGTGAGCCCTCTTCAAGCAGCAACCACAATCCTAGTCAGAGTAAGACACACGCAAACCGCAAATTAACTTGTGCTGAACCCCCTAGTAGCTTGGCACAGAGCAGTCTGGCTTAACTTAGAAGCAATGTGTAAATTATTTGTGCAACATTTCAAACAATAAAACAGCGAAAGCATCATGCAAAAAGATCCCAAACCAGGTTAGAAAAATAGGGCAAAATTTGATAAATAAAACAAGACCAAAACGACAAAAATCCGATCAGTAGAAACGCAGTTATGAATTTTTAAAGAATAAACAATAATATAGCGCTTAAAAGCATAAAGTGCCAACCGGGGCTATCTGGTTGCACTGGACTGGGTCGAAGTCAAAAGTTCAGGCGAGCCACGATAGAGCGGGGGTCGGATACAGTCCTAGATTAGTCCCGCTGAAGTTTTACCTTCTCAAGTTTTGTGCCAGGTGTCCCGTTTGCGTTGAAGAAAATCGCCAGGAGGAAGGAAGCATCATGGGTGGTGGGCGGCATAGTACAGGAGCAGGCTGGGCTTCGTGGACGGGCAGGTTGGTACCTCGTGTTGGCGGTCCGCCGTGGGTGATCGATGCTTGCTGGGCGAAGAGCTGGACTTGCGACGGCTCTTGCTGATTTTGGGTGTGAGCGGGGAGAGGGGGTTTCTGGGGCAAACAAGCCTGTTTGCAGTCACAAAGAGACTAAATTAATTTAAGGGCTCAAGAGCCATACCAAGGGTCCAGGATCTGAGAGCAATCTCTTGGGGGTCAGAATCTCGTTGAAGATGGATCCAGGAGCTGTTGGGTACCCTGTTATGTCCATGAGGCTCAGACCAGGAGGCCCTGATGGTCACTCTGGGGGCCTGGGTTCAAGATGGGCTCCAGGTCCAATTCTTTCTCCCCAGGCAAGAGGGCAGCAGGCAGCAGGTCAGCACAGCAATGCAGCAACTGCTTCAGAGTAGCAGTCCAGTAGAGTGGCAGTCCTTGTTGCAGCACAGCAGTCCTTCCTGGCAGAGTATCCAGAGGTCCAGAAGTGTACTGAAGTGGTGGTGTCTCAGGTCCTTCTTTTATACACTAGTGCACTGGTTCTAGAAGGTGGGAAAAGCTTCTTGACCACTGGGCTTCAAGCTGTGGGGCACGAACCCAGGGGGGGGGGGCGCAGCATCATCTCTTCGGGGGTGGGGGGTACGACTTCACCGGAATACCTCACCTTCTATTGTGTACTCTCCAATGTCGAAAGTATGTTAATTTCCTTTGCTTTTTCTAGCAATCTCCAATGGAGCTCTCTGATTGGAGGATATGACAGAGAAACCAATCATGAGCCAGTACCATTAGCCATGACGTTGCACCAATCACAGCGAGAGCAGCACTGAAAGAGACAGAAAAGCCGCATATTTTAGCTTCATAAAGCTCCAGAATGCCCACTACTTTGCTGTTAGTGGCACTTTTCCACTGCTGCCTTTCGCCTCCTGTTTGCTGCCTTTTGTTTCCTGCTTGCTGTCTTTCGCCTTGTGGGTTCTGTCATTCACCGTGCTGCCTTTCGCCTTGTGGGTTCTGCCCTTCACCTTGCTGCCCTTCACCTCATGGGTGCTGCCTTTCGCCTCCTGGTTCGTGCCAACTTCGTAGCTTTTGTCCTTCACTGCCTAGCTGTTTCCCAGAAAGGAAGAGAGAAATTAACTGCAGGTGAGCCCAAAGCCGGGCGGCTGGAAGGATGGGGGCCGGTTTTGTTAGTGCGGGGGAAGTTTGTATGTGCTAAATTCAACCTTGGCTTCTGCCGTCTCGTGTGTTTAGCAGATGGGAAGAAAAAAATGTTCAGGAGTTGTTGGAATGTTTGCCAAGAGAAAGGGATACTTGTTTCTCAGGTAGCCTGACCTAACTGAATGCAGCAGGTTCCTGGTCGCTGTTTGCTTGTGAGTTTGGGCCAAGGCATGTCTTTTGTCCTGCTGAACACAATATTGAGGGGCACGTAGCAGTTTTGTAGCAATGCAGGAGTTTTAAAAGCACTGCAAAGTTCCTTATGTATTCAGCAGTTTTTTTCGATAATAACAATATTATGCCACAGTGTGTGATTTGTGGTGTCACCTTAGCTGACAACAGTTTGAAACTAACCAAACTAAGGCGACACTTGGACGCAAAACATGGGTCTCGAGCAGGGAAGAGTCGAAATTCTTTTGCTAGGAAGTTACACGAGATGACCCAACAGAAAGAAACAGTGAAAAATGTGGCATCCACCCCAGCAAATGCCTTGAAATCTTCATACCAAGTGGCATACCACATAGGCAAAAACAAGAAAACTTTTACTGACAGAGATAATTTGATTCTGACAGCAATTCTTGATGTGGCTAAGAAAATGGTTGGTGAAAAAGCAGTAGAGAAGTTAAGAATAATACCCATCTCAGACACAACAGTTTGCCGCTGCATCTCTGACATGTCAGAAGACATCCTTGGACAATTCATAGCCCAGTTGAAATTGAGTTGGTTTGCTTTGCAGTTGGATGAAGCGACTGACTTGTCGAAGGAAGCACATTTAATTGTTTGTGTCCGATATTGTTATGAAACTGCAATCAAGGGGCGAGCAACAGCATCTGACCTGTTTGACATTTTCAATGACTTCCTTCGTCTCTTTGGCTTAGAGTGGGAAAACTGTGTGGGGATCTGCACAGATGGTGCTCCTTCCATGCGTGGTGTTAGAGCTAGCCTAAAAGCTAAAGTGTTGACCCACTTTATGATACACCGTGATGCCCTTGCTGTTCGAAACATGGACAGTGAACTTGAGGATGTGCTGCTTTCTGGTGTAAAAATACTTAATTTCATTAAGATCCACCCCATATGAGTGCGCTTGTTTGCAATTTTCTGTGCGGAAATGGGAGCTGAACATGATGGCCTGCTGCTTCACACAGAAGTCTGTTGGTTGTCCCGGAGGAAAGTACTGAATCGCATTTTTGGATTACGGAAAGAAGTTCGGCAATTTCTTCTGGATTCGGACCCCTGCAAAGCAGAACAACTATGTAATCCCCAGTGGCTTGTGCTTTTAGCATACCTTGCTGACAAGTTCCTTATGTATTCAGCAGTTTTTTTCGGGCAACAATAAAAGTGTCAAGTTAACTCTGGTGATTAATGTACCTGCTGGAGAGAAAAGGGAGTTACTCTAGTGGCAGGTTTTACTCATCTAAGGTAGCGCTGCAAAGAACATGTACCATGCATATAAAAGAACAATATTTTATCTGCATAGCTCAGTGGGTTATAGCTTTTGTCACAGAGATTCTTTTTTTAGAACAATGCAGTTACTGTGCAGTTCATAAGATGCAATTGTAATCTAGCACAGTGAGCTATGAACTGCCATCAAAGCGCTGCATGCAAACTACATGGTACAGGTTAAAAAGTTATATTTTTTCCCAGTCTTTCATTGTCCTGATGTTGCTAAAAGAGTTTTATTTTGGGTAGAAATACATTCTTATTATTAAAGTCAGCCCTAACCACTGTGTTATGTTCTGAATCATGAGGTTGCGCTTCTCCAGACCAAGCATTCTTAAAAAGTGCATTCCAGTGTGGATGACATGTGAATCCTACACCTTGTAGTCCCCTTTGCCTAATGTAACATTTTCTATAAACTGATATACACATGTATGATTCATTGTCTCTGAATGTGTGTGGGATGTAAATGGCTCCAAAACCCTACACTGGTATGAGAGATGCTATAAAATATATGTGCAAGAGGGGTTATGGGGAGATAAGAGGAGCTGTTGGAGGTTGGTAGTGAGAGAATCATTGAAAAGCCCTAAAAAGATTGTTGTATCCGGGTTCGCAGTAAGGTAATCATTTACAATGCTTTAAAATCTAATGCAGTATAGTACATATATAATGACAAATGTGTTGTAGAATGCACATTTGTTCCCGAAATTTTCTTGCGGGGAGAACCCCTCTCGCCTCCCCCCCTTTGTAGTGGTTAGGCTCGCTTGCTGCACTCTCTATGCAAAGTAAAGGGGCTGGCCTGACAAAATTTGCCAGCGCGCTTTGGGTTTCCAGTTCGGCCATCATGACATCATGTGCACTTCTATCCCTTACCCTCTTGATCTTTATGTACCTGGCAGAATAAGCAGGGCCAAAAGAAGAGGTGACTTTGGTTGCCATGGATAGCGCCTCTGGGCTCATACCATTAGTTCACAAATGGCCCTCTGAGCAGCATGCATCACTCCAAGAACCACCCTGAATCGACGCTCATTCAAGTACCCAGCGCCACGAAGTCTAATGCAGTAACACAAAGTTCACAGAGGCACCAAAATACTGGTCGTACCTAAGGCTTTTTTTTTTGCATCCTCATATGAGATGGGGAGGTGGTGAAGGGGAGTAAAACACTACCCATTGTGCTGCTTCTACCTGAACACTCTTATACCAGATGTTCTGGGCTGCCCTTGCACCCAGCACAACGCACTTGGTATTTAGTAGTCAAAGCAGACATCGCCCTCTCCTGTAAGCACTTGGCATCCGGAGTCCATTGGTATGGTGGATGGAGAGTTCATTCTTAAGGACCTGTATTCCTTCTGTTACTAGAATCGTGGCATGGGCTTTAACTTTTACTTCACAGAGAGTCCTTTTAACTGTGCCTGTTTTCTGTGCGAAAAAATTAATTGTGCAACCTCATCAGTGGTATCTGCATGGACATGCTGCAGTGATGTTGGGAGCACCCATATAAAGCTGGGATCAGCTGGAATAACTGTTTATTCATGGACCATGGAACCATTCTTTCATTAATATTTTATATATAATAATAAGACATTCTTTAGAAAACTTTTTTAAGACTGCAAAGTTTAAAAACTTATTCAACTTCATGCAGCTGTACAATTGCAGCTGTGTGTTTGAAAACAGTAAATGCTTGCTATTTACTAACATTCAGGTTCACAATTTTGTATCTTAGGTCAAGCACCCTTTTGACATAGATCGTTTCCTGCAGCCAAAAGAAGGTAGGGTTCTCAAACAAAAGACTGTAACAGGTGGCGAAAGAAAAGCTGCAAAACTGAGGCTATATTATGCCTCCTACTTGGACTTCGGTTTCACCTGCATTGTTGTTTCTGGAGAAATTATGCCACAGTGTGTGATTTGTGGTGTCACCTTAGCTGACAACAGTTTGAAACTAACCAAACTAAGGCGACACATGGACACAAAACATGGGTCTCAAGCAGGGAAGAGTCAAAATTCTTTTGCTAGGAAGTTACACGAGATGACCCAACAGAAAGAAACAGTGAAAAATGTGGCATCCACCCCAGCAAATGCCTTGAAATCTTCATACCAAGTGGCATACCACATAGGCAAAAACAAGAAAACTTTTACTGACAGAGAAAATGTGATTCTGACAGCAATTCTTGATGTGGCTAAGAAAATGGTTGGTGAAAAAGCAGTAGAGAAGTTAAGAATAATACCCATCTCAGACACAACAGTTTGCCGCTGCATCTCTGACATGTCAGAAGACATCCATGGACAATTATTAGCCCAGTTGAAATTGAGTTGGTTTGCTTTGCAGTTGGATGAAGCGACTGACTTGTCGAAGGAAGCACATTTAATTGTTTATGTCCGATATTGTTATGAAACTGCAATCAAGGGGCGAGCAACAGCATCTGACCTGTTTGACATTTTCAATGACTTCCTTCGTCTCTTTGGCTTAGAGTGGGAAAACTGTGTGGGGATCTGCACAGATGGTGCTCCTTCCATGCGTGGTGCTAGAGCTAGCCTAAAAGCTAAAGTGTTGACCCACTTTATGATACACCGTGATGCCCTTGCTGTTCGAAACATGGACAGTGAACTTGAGGATGTGCTGCTTTCTGGTGTAAAAATACTTAATTTCATTAAGATCCACCCCACATGAGTGCGCTTGTTTGCAATTTTCTGTGCGGAAATGGGAGCTGAACATGATGGCCTGCTGCTTCACACAGAAGTCTGTTGGTTGTCCCGGAGGAAAGTACTGAATCGCATTTTTGGATTATGGAAAGAAGTTCAGCAATTTCTTCTGGATTCGGACCCCTGCAAAGCAGAACAACTATGTAATCCCCAGTGGCTTGTGCTTTTAGCATACCTTGCTGACATCTTTGAGAAGTTAAATTCCCTGAATCTTTCTTTGCAAGGACCCGAAATCACTTCTTTTATGATGAATACAAGAATAGCTGCTTTCAAGAAGAAGCTGGAGTTATGGTGAAAAATTATTGAAGCTGGACTCTTTGAGCCACCCCATGTTTTGCAGCTGCTCTTGAGGAGACCGAATATGACATTTCAAGTGTTGCTGAGTTAATAAAAAATCACCTGACATCTCTCAGGGACAATTTACAAAAATATTTTCCTGAGGACAATAAGCACATGAATGATTGGGTCTTTCAACCATTTTTGGCAGAGGTGGGGATCCATCTCCCGATTCACATGCAGGAAGAACTTACTGAGCTCCAGAGTGACAGTACACTGCAGATGCAATTCACCAAACTCTCACTGGGGGTGTTTTAGCTGAAAATGCCTGGAGAACTCCCAGCTTTGACAGAAATTGCAGTAAAAACTATCCTGGCTTTCAGCTCATCGTATTTATGCGAAACTGGGTTCTCAGCTCTTGCTGTATTGAAAACAAAGTATTGTTCAAGACTGGAAGTGAAGCACAACCTGAGGATGGCAGTAGCAAGAATACAGCCGCAGAATGACTGTCTATGTGGAGAAAAACAGGCACACCCATCACATTAGTTTTGATAGTGTTTTTTTATCTATATCATGTGAGCTAATGTTTTATGTTGAAAATAAAGCAACAATGTAAATTTGTGGGCAAAGATTTCATGGTAACTTGAACTGTGTAATAAGCCTCTGTCATCTAACCACAGGCACTCGGAAATCTTCAGTTTGCTAAACATTCGTATGTTTAATATTATTTTCTAAATATAACCAGATATGACCTGGGATATGCAGGTGACGATAGCTTTTGATGATGCAGAGTACCAGCGTCCAGAAATTTTACTCAGGTGGTGGGGGGGGGGGGGGGGAGTAACTCCCAAAAAATTTTGCTAGGGAGGCTTGGCCAAACAAAGTTTGAAGACCACTATTCTAGACAGTGTCTTTGAAGTGCATGGAATTTCCTGCCTCCCCTGCCCTGTCTCTAATCTGGCTGAAGTGACAATGCAGAGTTAAGCCCTTTGTGTAGAGACAAGACACAGCCTATTCAGGTGTAAGTAAGGCTGGGCCCAGCTCCTCCCTCCCTTCCTGCCAGTGATGGCCCATTGTTACACCTAAGCTTCCAATGTGTATGGCTGTCTAGGAGGAATACACAAAGCCTAACTGCCAGCTACACCCCGTCATGTGACCAGAGACAAGCTGCAGCCACCAAATGGCTAAGGAAAGAAAATGCCAACTTTCTAAAAAAGTGTCATTTTCAGAATTGTAATTTAAAATCCGTCTTTACCATAAGTAAGGATTTTAAATTAGGATTCCAGAGACACCAAACATGAAGCAGTTATCGCTTCTCATTTGGAAATTACGCGTATATATTGTAATAAGGCAATTTCAATGTTATCCTATGGAAGAGATAGGCCTTGCAGTAGTGAAAGTCGAATTTAAGAGTTTTTGACTACCAGGAAATGTAAAACTTACAGCCAAAAAGGGGAGGAGGAAGGCAAAAGGTTTGGGTATGACCCTGCAGAGAGGGCCAGGTCCAACAAGATCCTTCTAATTTGGATCTCGAGCTTGGCCCTTACTGAATCACTCACAACTGCCCCTCTTTGCTATTTCATATCATCTTTAATATATACATTCTTCTCTCTCATAGGCACTATGTAGCTATTTTTATTCCAATGCTGAAATCATAAATAATATACATAAACAACAGGGTCCACAAGACGTCCTTCAGCAACCTCTCTAAAGTCATAACCATCATTAAGGATTTAATGGCCAAAACCAGCATGATGTTCAACATATTCAACACTTAGAAAAAACACCCTTCTCCTTCTTCAATAATCATATTTTTTTTCTCCCTCCAGCACAAGCCTCAGAGTCTGCCTCCATTGAGTCAAGAGCATGGGCATTGCAGAGCGCCTCGAATACTTAATAATTGTAATGTAATACAGACTGATATCAGCACTATCCCAAATACGTTGTCCATTGCCCTTTCCCCATCTGTTCTATTTTATTCTATTCTATTCTATTCTATTCTCTTCTATTCTATTCTATTGCATTCCATTCTACTATTCATAAAGCACAGTTGCTTATGCCATTTGGTGCTGTTGAAACCAAACCAATGGTTCAGCGTCAAATTCTGGTTTCTGTAATCTGTAGTCTGGTCACAACCAAATCCTGTAAACCACTCTGTTCTATATGCAGCGCCCCTTGTATCAGAGATGCTATTGCAGCTTTAAAATGTTATCTGATAAGAATTTGGTAGCCTTTATGTCTCCCTGTAACGGCAAGTTGATTCCACAACTACATTGTACAGGTGAGGAAGCTGATGTAGTCCACGCTTTCCATTACTCCAAAACTTTGAGGAGCTGTGGTAAACACACCAATATTCCTCAGCAAGGTCTTCTGGCACATCAATTCAGTAGAGTCCAAGACGTCCAAGCTGGCCCTAGAGCTCTGAAACCACACCTCCCGGATTCCCCCTTACGCTGGCCAAGGAGAGAGTCGGCTCACAGACGCCACATCATGCTAAAGGCATAAAATAGGTTGCAAAATTAGAGGAATGGCTGGGTGGATGGATCAATGTATGGATGGACTGATGATTGCATAGATGATGGATATGCATAAGGATAGATGGATAAAATTGTGAAAGACTTAATGATGGGTGACACAATGACCAGATGATAGATTGAAGGGTGAAATGTTGGATATCAAAGGGTTGGAAGGATGGATGGGCAGATGCTTGGCTGAAGAGTCAAGGGAGCGCTTATGGGGACACTTATTCTCACTTACTTTGCTTGCTTGGCGCTATCAGAGCTTTTGTTCAAAGTGGGGGGTATTTTAATTTTCTGGCTACTCCCCTGCTTGCCAATATATAGTTTCAAGATACGTGGATGTTAAGATAAGAACAGTAAATCTATATTTACCTATATGGAATAACCTTCAGAATATTTTAGTACTCAATACTAAGGCTACAATGTTTTTGTATACCGACATTTTTTCCATTATAATCCGGCATACAGTTATACTGTTAGGTTTATTTGAAAATTCACAACTGCGCATACTTGGGGCCTAATTCACAAGGCCCAACGTCTAAAAGCCAAAAGTCTGCACCCACACATTACCCCTACCTATGGATATGTGACATTTTGGGGTGTTTCTCAAAGGTTTATTTGAGTACTCAAGGAAATACATACAATTGTGGATTTCCTATTGCACTCCAAGGCAAAAATTTAGTCTTGAGAATTACTTTAGTAAGTATGCATAAATGTGATGTAAATGCAAATCAGCATGTCTCTTTTTTATCTATAGGGAAAATATTTTTCCAATGAAAAAGCTCTGTCTTCTAATCTCACATTAGTTATGGAGATGACCCCTCCCTATTTCCTCCTTGGAAACATAGTTAACTCTTACTTTGGCCTAAGAAAATTTGCATGCAATTCCGCTGCCCCACCCAGAATCACCCACAATTCCTCCTAAATCTGCAAGTCAAGCAATTCAGCACTAGAGGTGACATTTTGGCTTTCTCAAATGTGTTTTCCTAAGGCTAAATTCAACCAGCTCAGATCCAGGTAATCTGGATGTCCAATTTTCACATGTGGGAGATGCAGCTTTTTAGACCCAGAGATTTAACTTATGTTTACCAAAAAAAACAATTAGTGACTTAAGCTGCAGGAAGCAAAGCACATTTGGAGATATTCAAAACCTTAGTGCACATTCAGGCCTCAATTAAGGTTGGATTTGCCATTTAGACCATCTTCCATTTTCCCAGTGACTTGAGCCACGGAAAGCTTTTTGTTTTTAAGCATGGGACTGCCATTGGTCATTTAAAAAGACTCCAAATCCCTGCGAAAGCAGGCACAGTGGGGGCATCAGCAGAACAAGGGCCTGAAAGAAAGGTGAGCAGGTGTGGAACTGGTTTGAACACTTTTGCCTAGACTTCTTCTTTGAGCCCTGGCCTCAATTTAAATCTTAGAAGACCCACCATTTGCAAGGTCCCACCACCCATCTCCGGCAGCCAGTGACATGGTGTCATTATGCAATGACACGGTGACATGGTGGTGGCAAAATTAGAGATAGCACCAATCAGTTGGCAGCGACCCCGCTTCTGACAATGATAACTGCCTACCCCACTTGCCATGTAATCATCGGATGGCAGTACTGGTCACGCTTTTCTGGCATAGCTGAGGGAAGTCACCTGGGAGTTGGTGAGGCCCTCCAGTTCTATGCTGGTGGTAGCCTCCCATCCCCCCTTCACTCTGCTCCTGAAGGCCCCCTTCTCATTCTAGGAATCACATTTCCTGGGTATGAGCACTCCGGGCCGGTCCCTGATGACAAAATGTGAATTCAAGGATTCCTGCCCTAGGCTATAGTCTATACAGCACTGAGGGACCACCATGATGGGGAGCATAAGGTCTCAAGGTTACAGCTACTTCGCATTAGAGTAATTTCCATGGCAAGAGGATATCCGCTCTGTGACAAGTGCATCAAGTTATGTCCTTGCTATCAGTGTCCTCTGCAGATCAAGCTCACAGCTAGTGATCACGCTCACAGCTAATTCAGTTTGTGCAGTGTGCTATTTGACCAGCCATCATTATAAAGCTCTATGCTATTGGAGCCCTGAAGTGTAAATTCACTGAGATGTCACTAATGACTATATGCAGGCAGATTGAAGAGAAAGACCTACATGAATGTCAGAACCTCCTGTCTTTTGTGAGCTTTGCGAGCACAAACCTGTGGAGCAAGATATTTTATTTACAAAAGACTTTCGAAAATACTCATTTTTTCATGACTGCTTTTATCTTTTTGGTGCTGCTCCCAGGTGTATGAATGTCATTTATGACTGATTCAACCTAAAGGGCGTATGCTATATCATTCATGCAGCAGGTGCAGTGGCACTGGAGCCCAGAGAACGAGGGGCTCACAGTACTCCTGAAATAGCTGCCATACACTACCCAATGCAGGGGTGCAATCCCCAATAGTGCAGGAGGTGAAGTGGCACCGGGGCCCTGGGCTGTGAGTGGCCCATTTTACCATGATTAGTCGTTGTTTATTACTAAACACCAGAGTATGGAGGGCCTAAATCCTTCCCTGCATTAGCGCACATGGCACTTTTTCTATGCCAGGGACCCAGTTTGTGACGCAGGGGCTAATTGTTCCTGATTTCATTAGGGCCCATGCCACCCATGCCACTGTCTGCTAACATCCTGGCTCTGGATTCGTGAAACTTAATTTGCGACAAGTTTTCCATTGCATACATTGCAAAGGCCATGATTAATTATAATAAATCCGCCCCGTTATTCTTACCTATGTATGTCTGCTTCGGTCTGCTCCCACCCCCAATCCCCTTTTCAGCCAGGCCCCTAATGCTTCTCTGTCGATTTTAATCAAGCTCTCGGTTTTTTCTCTCTTTCATATCCTCTCTTGATAAATAGATCTTTTTGTCCTAGTTTGCTTTTTGCCTTTCATTTGAAAATTGTACTCTTTGCCACCATGTTTCATTTGTCCACCTGTCTATTCCCCTTCTCTCTCGTTCTCTATCCCTTCCTATTACTTTTTCTTACACGCCTTTTTCTCATTGCGTGTCTCCATCACTTGTTGGTAGCACTTTTCTTGCAAGCCCTTCTCTGTTTTGCCAAACTGTGCTCGCTTCTCTCTCTCATCGAATTTTAGGTCTGCCATACACTGCAGTTATACAAAGACCTATTGTGACAATTTCTTTAAAATATAGTTAGATTGGGGTGTGACTCCGCTTAGATGAGTAAACCTCCCATCCCATGTTATTGACTTTCTACTGCATCAATCCATCTCCTGCTTGTATTGCAATGCTTGAGAGACTACTTTACTTCTCATGGGTACACTAAATCAGCATATATTACATTCTTTGTATAGTGGATACATTCCATACTGAAAACAATAATTTCCCGCTTTGGTTTTTTTTCCACTGCAGATGGCTTTATAATGTTATTTGCATTTATTTTTAGTCAGGACTCAAAAAGCAGGCCAGCCCTTTTGACGTTGCCAATTCTTGTAGCCAGTGTATGTGTGTTGTATATTTTCCCATCTGTCTTTCTATTCATCGCTCTTGCTCTATTCATATCTTCTCTTTCATCTTTTTGTCTCTCTCCTGTCCCCGCCTGAACTCGCTGATTTATCCTTTCCATATCCATAGCTCTCATTATCTCACTTAGCCTTGGCGGGCTTAAGGGTATTTATTTTTTCAAGCTTTGAAAAGTAAGTTTATTGAAGTGAAAAAGACAACATAATATCTTACAAAGAGCTGTGGTTATACTATCAAAAAGAAGAAAAGAGAAAACACATAATAATAATAAACAAAGTCTTGTGGTGTGTACTAACTTATAACCATATATGTTTGTTAGACAAACGTAAATATTTATGATCACACAGTTCGGAATGTCAAGGAGGCTTTAAAACTTCTTGTTCCACAGGAGTACGCATGTAATAACGTTTCGCACTAATATCAAGGAACTCTGTGACAGGGTACCATAACAATATGCGTTTCATTGCGAAAGAGGCGGATATACATAAGCTGTGTCTAATCTGTGGTTATGACAAACAGCGTACCACCAGGCTTGAAAAGATAGTTTAGAATGATCTTTAAAATACTTGTTGAAACGCCACTGCTATAAGTAAGTCCAAAATTCGTATACTAGAGGTGTAATTGCCCCAAACATCCGATAAAGTGCCTAGAAAAATATTGGTAAAGGAAAAAGGAGCCGCAAAATCAAATAATAAAGTAATCTGCTTCCAAACACCCTCCCAAAAATCATGAACAAAAGGACACGTAAAAAGTAAATGTTTTAAGTCAGCGTGTGCTGAAGAGCAAGACCAACAAGCATCTGATATATCACTATTTATCTTATGTAATGTCATGGGAGAGAGAATGAGCCTATTATATATAAAAAAAGAGTGTCTGAGTAGTGTTGGCTGCTCTAGAGGCTTTTCTAATTTTAGTCCAGATTCTAGTCCAGGTGAGAATTGACCATTCATTACCAAAATCCTGTTCCTAGGCTAATTCTATGTTAGTTTTGTCTCTAGTGATACTAGACATGTGTAAATAAGAATATATGGTGGAGGCCTTAGGATTTGTGTTAAGGAGGTTGTGGAATTGATTGATAATTTTGGGTGTATGAGGAGGAGATTAACTGAATTGAGCAAAGGCAAGACACAAAGCGTTTTGCAGTAGCTGATATTTGTTCCAAAAGGAGGAAGGGAGGTCAAATAGAAGGCGAGCATGAGAAAAATACATTACAGTATTATTTTCAAATAATTGACTTACCCAAATTAGGCCTTTTTGTCTCCAGGTTTTCCAATAAAAAGTTTTACCTTTAATCAATATGAATTTATTATGCCATAGAGTAGATTTAAGAAATGTTTCAGAATCCATATGCAGATATGGTCGAACCGATTCTAATAGTTTACTCGAGTGTTTAAAAATGGGAGTGGACAGATGTTGAGGTTTACGGGTGAAAGACAAGTATTCTTAGAAAGAGAAAGGAAGCAGATAAGATTGTTTAAATGATACCCAGAGTGGGGGAGCTAACAAAGAATTTGAGATCCATTTGGAGGATTGACGCAGCAGAAATGTTTTGTGATATGTAGAAAAATCAGGGAAATGTATTCCCCCTTCTAGTTTCGGACGCATGAGCTTTAGTAAAGACATGCAAGCTGTTTTATTGCCCGAAAGAAAAGAAGAAAGTATAGAATTATAGCAGTTGGAATATTAGAGATCATATAAAGTATGATAGGGGATAGCATCATTTTGATAGTATCTAAGCGGCCCCACCAAGAGAGATAAAGAGGATGCCATCTGTCAGTCAAAGCGTGCAACTTTAGTAAAAAAAAATCCATGTTTGTGGAAATGGAAGTTTCAATTGACGGGGTAAAATATAACCCCAAATATTATATGTGCTTAGAGTTCCAGGTGAAATTGGACCTAGTAAAATCATCTTTAAACGTAAATTTGGTTAAGGGTAATATCTCTCATTTATCATTATTTAATTTATAACCAGAAACAAAAGAGTAGGAAGCTACTTCTTGCAGAAAAGCAGGAAGGGAGGATTGGGGTTTCGAAATAAATAACAGAATATCGTCAGCATAAGCTGCTAACTTAACTTGTAACTTATTAGAATTAAAACCGTGTATTTCTGGATTTTGACATATTTTAGACAGGAAAGGTTCCAGAGCTAGATTGAAAAGAAAAGGAGACAAGGGGCATCCTTGCCAGACCCCTCTGCCTAGGGTAAAATACGAGGATGATAGGCCATTAACAAAAACTGCTGCTTTGGGGTCCGAATAAAGAAGAGAAATCAAAGATGTAATTTTTGGTCCAAATCCAAACCAGTTAAGTGACTGAAAAAGGAAAGGCCAATGGACCCTGTCAAATGCTTTCTCCGCATCTAGTGCAATTGCGGCTAAGGAGTCAGATAAGTGGGCGGATTTGGGTAGAATGTCGAAAAATAAGCAGGTGTTATCTGTAATAAAGTGTCCCTTAACAAAACCAGATTGTTCCCATCCTCAAGGCTAAGGCTTTGGAAAAGATTTTATAATCGATATTTACTAAGGAGATGGGTCTATAATTTCTACAATGATGCAAATCTTTACCTTCTTTGGGAATGAGGCAGATCAAAGCTTCCAAAAAAGTTCCAGAAGCCTTACCAGTATGTAAAAAATAAGACAAAAGAGCTGTCAATTTTGGGAGGAGCAATTGAGAAAAGTGTATAAAAAATTCTACAGTGAACCCATCCAGGCCTGGAGCTTTATCTTTTTTGAGTATGTGTAATGCTGTATGCAATTCATCATGTGAAACATCTAACTCTAATGGGTCAAGGTTTAGATGTGTATCAAATGATGTCTTTATAGTGGAAAGATAATCCGTAATTTCAGTATCCGAAGGTGAGGTACCTGGTGTATATAAAGATTTGTAGAAATGGTGAAACTCGTCTAAGATCTCTAAATCCTTATATTTGAGATTCTGTTGAGTGTCTAGAATTGATTCAATATTGAATCTATTGTGGTTGACCTTGAGATAATTTGCTAGTAGCTTGCCAGATTTATTGTGACCTCCATAAATTTTGCGCTGGATTTTAATAGATATAATGAAGCATTGTCCGTAGATTCTTTATTGAATTTGAATTTCGTAGCTATGAGTTGAGATAAACGTTCTTTTGACCTAGAAGTGTAGTAAGAATGCTCCAATCTTTTTATTTTTACGAAAAGTTCCGTGGCAGGTTTACGGGCATTGTTTTTTCTTTCAGACATAATTAATGATGAAGTCCTGAGCAGCTGCCTTAAAAGCGTCCCAAATAGTACAAAAAGGTAAATCCTCCAATTTGTTAAAATGAAAGTAAAAAAAGAGGTAAAGGAGGAGGTAGATGTAGGGTCTAGGAGTAAAGAGTTGTTAAAATTCCAACGCCTAGGTAAATTGGGCTTGTTAAGCACGTCTAACAAAATGGAGACTGGAGCATGGTCTGAGATTAATATAGAACCAATGTCAGCAGATTGTAAGGACTGTGAAACATTATGGGATATAAAAAAATAATCAATGCGTGACTGGGTCTGATGCACCGGGGAGAAATAAATAAATTCTCTTAGGGTGGGGTTACAAAGTCGACAAGCATGCAATAGTTTTTGCTGTTTGATGGTTTGTATAAAAAGCTTATGAGCTTTATTCGGTGTAAAGAAGGCTGAGGAGTTTCGATCAATAAAGGGATCTATAATCTGATTGCAGTCCCCCGCTAAAATTAGGTTATCATGAGAGCATTGTATAAGACTTTTTGTAAGGTTGGTCCAAAACAAAGAATCACCAGTAGTTGGGGCATAAATGTTAAATAGGGAAAGTGGAACCTTCCCAATCATCAATTCTGTAAACAGCCAACGACCCACATCATCAAATTCCTAGGAGATTAGCTTAACACAGAGAGATTTACGACATAAACTAGCAACTCCATTTCTCTTACCGTCTCCTGGAGAAAAAAAAACGTACCCACCCAATCTCTTTTTAATTTTAAAGATTCATTTTCCGTGAGATGTGTCTCTTGTATAAGAGCTCTATCAGCTTCTAACTTAAATAAATGCGTTAGAACACACTGTCTTTTAATGGGGGAATTCAAGCCTTGTACATTCCATGAAATAATTTTCAAGGACATAGAAATTTCAATGTGAAGGGGAAATAAACTGTGTTAATCATGTTATAGAAATAGTACAATGCAAACCATATAACCACAAATATAAGCATAAGTATCACAAAAATCACCAGGAAAAAAACTAATCATAGTAAAGATAGACAAAACCAGAGAAAATGCTGATAAAAGGAATATAGTAGGGACAGTAAAGAAGAAGGCAGGTCGAAAGGAAGAAAAGAAAAAAGAATAAGAATAGAGACATAAAGAAGAGTACACATACCTAAAAAAAATCCAAAAAGGTTGGGGGGGGGGGAGAAACCACATGGAAGGTTGGCACATCCAGACTCTGCCGACGGAACACACGGACTACTGCAATCAACGTGATGTGAAACAGTGACAAGCACATATAGTAGGGTATCTAAAAAGGAGAAACAGAGAAAACAGAACCAATTTTTAACATTAACAACAATATAGAGAGTGAGGCACAAAGACATTACACAAATGCAAAACAACACAATCCATAAGATTAAAAAGAGAGGCATTTCTGAAAGTCAACGAAACTCGAGTAGGATGTTAAAGATCCCGAAGTTGCCATATTTTCCATCTTGCAAGAGTTTATGAAGCCTCTCAATTTAATAGGATCTTCATAAGTGGTTGTGTTATTTCTGTATGTAACCTTGAAGAGGCAGGGATGGAAAAACCATAGCGAGCACCCAAAGAGCGAAGACCTGGCCTCATGTTTAAGAATTCTTTGCGCCTGTCAGCTGTACTTTCGGCATTGTCCTGAGAGAAAAAAAAGGTGTGACCTGACCAGGAAATACGATATATTGACTTAGACACCGAAAGGACTTTGAGTAGATCGGTATACTCCAGAAAATACAGGATTACACCTCTCGGACGTCTTGAGGAAGAACCAGCAATAGGTATACATCCTAGTCGATGTGCGAGTTGAATATTTAAAGAGGTGCCTTCAGGTAGCTTAACAGTTCAAGGAGAAAGTTCTTAAAAAAGGGTGAGAGGATCTGACCCCTCCACATTTTCTGGCAGGCCTAAAATTTGCAAGTTATTTCTTCTATTTCCGTTCTTCAACTCTTCAACTTGTTTTTGTAGTAACAAGACTTAACCTTGAAGTGAGTTAACTTTATTTTCAGTAGCGCCATAAGATGAGATGTTGTGCTCTACTGCAAGGAAACGTTCATCCATTTGAGACCACCTTTCAGTAAGGTGTTGCAGCTTATTATTAGTTTCCTCCATGAAGGGGTTGAAAGCGCGAATTTCTTCAAGCAGTAAGTCCAAAGAAACAGGAGGAGGTGGTTTTGTAGGAGAAGGCGGATCTTTTTTTAAACGTTTCGTGGAGGCTTTCCCTGAGGTCGCCAGACCGGTGGTTGTGTCTATAGAGGCACCATTCTTAGATGAAGAGGCTAAGGAAGCTTCCATGGCTGCAAATTTCATGAAAATCTTAGAATTTTTAACAAATTTTAGCTTTGAAGGCAGAGCAAGAGAATCAGCTCTCTTCAGTCTCCCCATATGACACCAAAATTAAAGGGTTTTCCAAGGTGCCATTAGGAGTAGGAGAGAAAGTACGGTGCTTTATGTTTCTAAATGCTGTCCAGGATATTATACCAGAGGAGCATAAAAAAGCAAAAGGGTCAAAAAACGTGCAAAGAGTCTTATATGTTCAGTTAGCCCAAAAACGCTGTAAAAAGCATACCTTGGATATTATGGTATATATAACTGAGACAGTGCTCTTTAACGTGTGGTCTCAGCACTCAGCTTCATCAGGAAGAAGCGGCTGCAACCTAAAATGGTGGCCGCTTCTGAGGAGAGATAGAGCGCGGTCGGAAAAAAACATCAAAGCTGCCGTTACGGAGGTACCGCTCTTCTCCGAAGGGTATGCGCCACTCTCCGCATCTCCGAATCACTGTGCCAGCTTGTCTGGAGGTCCGTGGTGAGGAGACTGCCATTGGAAGCCCGCGTCGCCCTGACGAGAGCTACATGCATGCTGCCATCTTCCTTGGGCATCAAGCCACGGCCCCGTTTACGGTTATTTATAAATTGCTCATAGCTTGTTTATAATGTCTTTGAAATATTAAGGTTGGAGACAAACCTATCCTAGAACATATGTTATATAAAGCATAATCGTCGGCCACGCCCCTGATCATATTTAAAGCCCACTCATATTCAACAGACAACTGACAATGGGGCATATAGGAAATGATGGAGTGCTGAGCTGCGGCAAATTTTGCAGCGCCATGCTCGGCCATTTCCAAAATGCAGGGATGTGCCATATTTACAACAATACGGCGCACCTCTCTGTTTTCCCTAGTGCTAAAAATATCTGCCTAGCGCCAACGCAGACACCTTTGCACCATAGTGCAAGGGTACCTGCGTTGCAGGGAATGATTGTTTATGTGCAGGAAGGTGTCCCTTCCTGCACATAAACAATCAATAATGACTATTTGTTACTTTTATGTGTGCTGGAATGCAGCACACACAGAAGTAGCAAATCGCCATTACTTAATGATTGTTTATGTCCAGCAAGGGACACCTTCCTTCACATAAACAATCATTAATGGCATTTTGCTCTTTCTGCAGCACACATAGAAAAAGCAAAAACAAGAAAAAATAAAAAGGGAATATTTTCAAGCCCCTATCGCCACCGGATCATCACTTTTTTTATGCTCCGTTGGCTCAGCACCATTTCCCATATTTACAAGTTGGTGCTGAACCACATAGCGTGATTTAACGCCACCTTGTAAATATGCCCCTTTCCGCTGCAGTCCTCTGCGGCAAAGGGGTGTGCAATGGGTGTTGCTGTGGGCATTCCACATCAACACACATTACTTTTTGATGCTGCCTCAGATTTGCAAGGCTGAGGCAGCGCCAAAAACGAACGCCATGGAATACCAGGCATTAGAATGGCGATACAAGGAGGAATTATTAATTTATCCTTGTTTTTTGCTCTTTCCATGTGTGATGCATTCTGAAGCACACATGGAAAGAGCAAATCACCATTTTTGGTTGGTTATCTGCAGGAAGGTGTCCCTTCCTACACATAAGCAATTGTCCCTGGAGAGCAGGCACCCTTGCAACATGGCGACAGGGTGCCTGTGCTGGTGCTAGGCAGCTTATTTTGCACCAGCGCTAGGGGAAACACAGGGGCGCGCTGTATTCTTGTAGATACGGCGCATCCCTGCATTTTCAAAATGTCACAGAGTGGCGCTGGCACATTTAGCACAGCTTCACAATCCAAAATATTTTTGTAACTATGCCCCAAAGTATTTATCCTCATTGTGCCATTCTAACGCCTGCTATTGCATGCGTTAGTTTTTGGTGCTGCCTCAGATTTACATCTCTTTGTAAATCTGGGGCAGCGTCAAAAAGCAATGGTTGTTGCGGTGGAACTCCCGCAGCAACACCCATTGCACTCCCCTTTCATGCAGATACCTGTGTGAAAGGGTATCGTATTCACAAAGCGGCGTTCAGCCAAAAAAAGTGCCTTAATGCCACTGTGTAAATATGGTGCAGGGCATTGCGCCACCGGAACGTCAAAAAAAGTGACGCTCCTCTGGCGCATTTGCCTTGCAAATGCGCCCCAATAACTGTTTTATATACCGCACGCCTGTTGTTAATAACAGCTCGTGAAAGAACTCAAATTGATAGTATTGAGTCCCTGTCTGCCAGTACATACACATCAGAGATAATAAGCGTAAGGATGCAATTGAAAGGATTCTCTGAAAGACTCTGGACTTACAGAACAAGCGCCTTGCATTTTTAGGTCGAGCCTAGCGTTGCAGCGCATGCGTTGCTCGCTTTGCGAGGCATGCAGTATTCAGTATAGTGTGGAAGCTTTGTGGAAGCTCCGCCCACTCTCCGCCCATCTTTTTCATTGGCTTAGGTCCTAAATGCTGCCTTACGATTGGTTTTAGGCTAGTTAGTCCCTCCTCATGACAGCCATGTCCTAATTTGTATCCTTCCATGGCTACTGGCCCCTTTACTCCGAACACTATTTTCTTCCCTGTCTCCCCCCCGCCCCCTCCCTCAGTCCGTGACTTCTCGCCCCTCCCCACCCCCCCACTCCCGTTCGTGCCATAATGCCCACCTGCACTCCTGTTTCCAATGCAATAGGTCTTGCGTAAATGCGAGTCCTATTGCATTGCAAATGCTTGTCTAGTGGGTGAGCACTATTTATTTTGACAATGGCGGCTGTCCTACTGCAGGCACGATGTGTTTGGTGCCTTCTTTACTCCCTCCCTCCCGTTGTTCGTGCCTTCAAATAACCCCCCCTCCCCTGCCGTCCCTCCCATTGTCGTGATGCCTCCTGTGCCTTCGCACTCACGTTGTCCGTGCTGCCCCCCCTCCTGTTACAGAAAAAACTATGAAAGCCTGTCCCCCGGCCAGCGCCCCCGACAGACAGCAGCCGCAGAGCCCTGGAAAGTAAACAGAGGTGAACCAAGGCGGTCTGTGGAGGCAGGGGTTCGTGCTGGAGCATGGTGGGGGTTTAGAGGTCTTGGGGGGCCGTGGGGTGTGTGATTCTCTGCAGAGTCCCCGAGGGCTGTCAGGGAGTGCTGCGGGCCAGCGGCGGGGAGGGGCTCCAGAGCAGCAGCCCTTGGAGGGAGAGCGGAGCAGAGAGGCGCCGCATGGAGTCTGAGCGCCTGGGCCACGCAGGGGAGCCCGCTGGGCGCTAGGTGAGTCCTTCTGTTTATTTACTTTCCGTCTCTCTACCTTTTAATGCTCTGAAGTTTCCGTGAAAGTAGTTGGGCTCGTAAGAAGTTGTTTTTCTGGTTCCAGCCCTGGTGTGTACAGAGTGCAGCTCCGGCTTCTCCCAGTTCTGCAGAACTTCGTCGAGTGCTCTTGAAAAGCTGCATTTCATGTTTTGATTAAACACTTGCTTGGGTGAAGGTTTACCTGTAAGTGTCCCTTATATGCTTTTAGTCTGCTTTCTAAGCGCTACCAAATTATTTAGGGGGCGTGGCTAGAAGATTATGGCTTGCAGTCACTGACTAGGCTACGGGATGATTTGCCCAGGATCACGCAGTGTAGTTAAGTAGGGAAGCGGCCGACTATAACCCCATATGTTACTGTTATTCTTATAGGTTGTTATTGTTCTTTTAATATCTGCTGGTGCTCCGTGTAAAAATTTATGCCATTGTTGCGTTCCTTTTATTTTATGACTCCCTGTTGTTGGACATTCTCCTAACCAAAAACTAATTACAATATTTTTTTTTTAAAAGAAGGGAAGCGGCAGCATGGTGCTTCGAGTGACGACACCAGCGCTGCGTGTGCTGTTGCTAGCTATAAAAAGTATTTTTTCAGAATAAACATCTAAACTTTTAAGGCTCTGTGTATGTACCGCCGCCTGCCCCCAAATGTGTGCAGCAGGAAAACCTCTGTAAAGTGGAAGCAGGCAGGCCTGACACAATCTCTGCTTGAAAATATTAGAAGTGCCTTGATTTCTGTCTTTAACTCTTTGAGGGTTGGGCACGTCGGTCTTTTCAAGGCGTGCTCGAGGCAGGAGGTAAGTTATAGGGCAGCTTCTGTCCCTGGGCCTCAGGGGGCTCTGTGGTGTCCGGGTTTATAGGAAATGTATATTTTCTTCAGAACTTTCCTGGTGTGAGCTCACCTCGTCACTCTAGTTCTGTTTTTTTTGGGTTTTTTAAGTTTAAGAAGCTTTATTTAAATATAACAAATCAATAACATACATTAAAGGCCTAGAGAATAACAATAATAGAATAACATGTAATTAAAATAAAGTAGGCTGTAAAACAGAGAAGAAAGCTATTTATATTTTGGGAAATTAAAGAAAAGGAAAGGAGGGGAGGGAAAAGACGGGGTATAAAATATCTATATAATCCAAAAACATTAAAACATACTACAAACCTATGCTCATAAAAACTATAAAATGTAAAGAGCAAGTAACTGTTGAAATATATATATTACCAAATAGTAAGAGAAGGGGAAAGATAACACAAAGAGGTAGGAATTCAAGGGGGTTGGAAGTTTTCAGAACGATGATGAGAAACATTATTGACTGCTACTATATTCAAATAATTAGTTAATGGCATCCAAAAAATATCTCTATTTACATGTAAATTGCATTGGGAGGCAAAAGCCACATCTAATCTATGATATTGACATACAGTATTCCACCATGACTTAGTTGAAAGTTTAGTCAAACATTTCCAATTCATTGTAATTTGTTGAAATGCTAGAGCCAACATAAGGTCAAACAACCCTCTTCCATAGGAAGGTAAAGGAATGGATTCTGAGAGACTTCCCATAAAAAGAAGAACTTTGGATAGTGGAGTGTGGAACTGGAAAATTTTTGATAAACGAACCCAGATTTGGGACCAAAAAGAAAGAACAGAAGGACATGAAAAGAGAAGATGGGAGAGATCTGCTGACGGAAAATCACAGGACCAGCATTTCATGTTGTGTGTGTGTGTGAAAGTAGCTATGGAAACAGGAGTGAAATATAATCTGTGATATAGAAAAAACATAGATTGAGTAGTGGAAGCGGATGAAAACCTCAGCGAACGAGCCCAGATCCTATTCCATATATCAGTACTCCATTGGAAACCTAAGTCCGATTCCCAAGCAAGCTCCCATTTAGTCTTATCTCGTTCTGGGTTTGTGGTGTAAAAGAATTTATAAATTAAGGAAGCTTTTGGACTTAATGCTAAGATTTTAAGAAGTGAATCTTGAGTAATTGGAACATTGTCAGAAGGGAGAGAATAAAAGATGTTTAAAAGTAATTCCATAAGTATAGAAAATTTATGAAAAAAAGATCGGGGCAATTAAATGTAGCTTGAAAGTCAGGGAAAGAACAAGGAGAAGTACCATCAAACAAATCATTAACCCAAGAAATTCCCTTGGCTTTCCATGAGGCCCAGTATACAGATCTATTATTGATAGTTATAAGACAATTATGCCACAGAGGAGAATGGAGAAAAGTATTCCTGGAAATTGATTTTGGTTGAAAATGAGATTTTAATAGGGAGCAGGTGTGTTTAAATAGTGGAGATGATATGAGGGTATTCTTGGCAGTAAAGGAAAGAACCTCCTTGGTCGAGAAAGGAGCAAACATACAACGCTCAACAGTGACCCAAAGAGGAGTAAAGGGAGAAGATTCCGTAAGAAGCCAATGAGAAGCTTGTTTTAAGCTAAAAGCTTTATGATATAATCGAAAATCCAGAAAGTTCACTCCACCTACAAGTCTCGATTTTCTGAGATGAGAAAAGAGATTCTCGATTTTTTGTTTTTCCATAGAAATTGAGAGAGGAGAGAGTCTATTTTTTTAAAGAAAATGCCAGGGATATGAATAGGAATCATTGAAAAATAATATAATAATATGGGAGTAATCATCATCTTAATGGAGTCGAGACGACCCCACCAAGAGAGGAAAAGAGGATTCCAGGATGAGAAGAGTTTAGATATGCGATCTAGTGCAACATTCATATTCAATTTAACCGAGTCAGTAACAGAGTTGGAAAACCAGATACCAAGATATTTGATTTTGGAGCTATTCCAATGAAAACCGGTAGATTCGAATTGTTGTTTGAGGCAAAATTTTGTAATTGGCAGAACTTCTGTTTTATCAGAATTGATTTTATAGCCTGAAACCGCTGAGAAATCGGAGATTTCTTGTAATAACGAAGGAATAGAAGAGTCTGCATTGGAAATAAAAAGCAAAATATCATCAGCATATGCAGATAATTTCAGGTGATGATCTCCATATGGAAACCCAGAGATAGAGGGATTCTGACGTATACGAGAAAGAAAAGGTTCAAGAGAGAGAATAAACAAAGGGGGGATAATGGGCAACCTTGCCTAACCCCTCTATGAAGCGAGAAATACTGCGACAATTGACCATTAACAATAGTAGAAGCAGAAGGAGTAGAATAAAGGAGAGAGATAAGAGAAATAAATTTGGGACCGAAACCATGCCATGTAAGAGATTTAAACAAAAAGGACCAATCCACCCTATCGAAAGCTTTTTCCGCGTCAATGGAAATTGCCGCAAGCGGGAAAGATAAGGAGGGGGCTTTATTGAGAACATCGAAAAAAGACGAGAATTATCGGAAGTTAGTCTACCTTTAACAAATCCACATTGTTCAGGGCCTATTAAATGAGGGAGGAAGGATTCAAGGCGTAATGCTAAGAGTTTAGCGAAAATTTTATAATCTACATTTATCAAGGAAATGGGACGGTAATTTTTGCAGAATTTGGGATCTTTGCCTTCTTTGTGAATAAGACAAATGGATGCTTCTAGAAAGGTACCACTTGCTGCACCAGTAGAAGAAAAATGTTGGAAGAGGTTGAGAAGTTTTGGTAATAATAAATTGGAAAAATGAAGATAAAATTCTACAGAGAAACCATCAGGGCCAGGGGATTTATTCTTCTTTAAAGAGTTTAAGGAGGAGGAGATTTCCTGTAATGAAAGATCTATGTCAAGAGAAGTGAAGTCAAGATCAGAAGAAGGAGGAGAAGGAATATTACTGAGATAATCATTGATAAGTGTATCAGTTGGGGGCGACTCGGGAGTGTACAGGGCATTATAGAATTTAGTAAATTCAGCTGAGATATCTTTGTCTTTAAAAAGATGTTTACCATCAGTAAATTGAATAGATTCAATGAAAGTTTTCTCTTTTCTGGATTTTAAATAGTTAGCAAGGAGTGAACCAACCTTATTAAGACCACCGTAATACCTGGCACTACTCCAAAGCATGATAAAGGAGGCTCTGTCAGTAGAAATTTTATTAAATTCCATCTTAGCACGAATAAGTTGCTGCAGAGTAGAATCTGATGAGGAAGTATAAAACTGGTGCTCCAGGCGCTTAATAGAGGATAATAAAGCTTTATGCTTATTAGAAGATTGCTTCTTTTTCTTAGAAACGAAATCAATTATAAAGCCTCGAGCAGCTGCCTTAAAACTATCCCACACCAAAACAGGAGATATAGAAATATCTTCATTAATAGAAAAAAATTCTTCAGCAAAGGAGGTGAAGGAAGAAGAAAAAACTGGATCTTGTAAGAGATAGTTATTAAATCTCCACCTAGATGTTTTAGAGTGAGGAGGAAGTAAATCGAAATCAGCGACCACCGGAGCATGATCTGAAATCAAAATGGGCTCAATCGAGGAGGAAACAAGGTTTTGGGCTAAGGATTTAGAAAGAAATATGTAATCAATCCGGGATAAGAAACCATGTGGCGGGGAAAAAAAGGAAAATTCCGATTGATCTGGATTACATAACCTCCAGGCATCAACCAGTTGGGTCTGTATGATAGTATTAAGAAATTGTTTGTGGGTTTTATGGGGGATAAAACGTACCTGGGATTTGCGATCAATAAAAGGGTCTGCAACTTGATTACAATCACCTCCAAGTATAAAAAATTTGTCCTTATTTTGAAAAAATTTGTCTGTAATAGTATGCCAAAAATAGGGAATCAGGTTGAGTTGGGCCATAAAGGTTAAGCACAGTGAGAGGGATGTTGTTAATTAATAGTTTGACCAGAATCCACCTTCCATCAGAGTCAATGTCTTGTGTAACAACAGTGCATTTCAGTTTTTTGTGGCATAAAATTACAACTCCATTCTTTTTTGTGTTGGTAGGGGAGGTCAATACTGAGCCAACCCAATTACGTTTAAGTTTAAGAGCTTCAGCCTCAGATAAGTGAGTTTCCTGTAACAAAACTAAATCAGGATTATATGAGGCTAGGTGTGAAAGAATTCTCTGCCTCTTTATAGGATTATTAAAACCTTTTACATTCCATGTAACAACTCTAAGTGGAACAGATTAACATTATAGGAACAACAGTATATTATTGAGAAAAAATGCAAATGAGCATGAAATATAAAGGGAGCAAATAGAAAATTGGAAGAGATAAGTGACAGTAATAAGATGAAATGATAAGAATTAGAGAAATAGAATAAGAGAGATGGAAAATTAAGGAGAATTAAGACAAAACAGTAAGAAAGAGAACGCTCAGATAACCATTGAAAATATATAGAGAACCAAATATGCAGTAATAAAGTTAAAAGATAAGGAATAAAGTGAGAAAAAGGAAGGGATACAGGGTTACATATGATGACAAAACACATAAGGAAATCCAAAGAATAAAAAGAATAAGAAAACCATATGAAAGGGAAAAAGATGTAATAGAGAAAAAAGGGTAATAACAGAAAAAGGAGTGGAGGAGATACCAAAGGGAAAGAAAACAAAAGGGAAAAGAGAAAGATTACAAAAAGGAGAAGACAGTACATGTCAAAAAATGACGACTGTGATACGTACCTTACAGGGAACAAAAGGAAGGGTGAGAGGCGGCAACGGACAACAAGACCAGCACACCCAACAACAGGCAAACACACCATACCAGGAGTTCAAGGAACAAAAAACAATAACAAATACATGGTTGGGAACACAGTATTTGTCAAAAAGGGACCTGTAAGAAAAATGAACATATGCAGATGAATACAAGAAAGAACGATTGTAAAGAATACCTTACATTATAACACTATTATGCAATAAAAATGCCACAGAGAAAAAATAGAGTCAAGATACAGGAGGGGGGCCAGCAACCTCCATTGAAGCTGTTGAATGAGACTGGATAAATCTTCTAAGATCCGCCGGGTCTTCAAAAGAAGAAGTCTTATTCAAGGAGGTGACTTTGAACAGACACGGGTGGAACAAGCCATATCGTGCACCCAAGGAGCGAAGAGCCGGACAAAGATCAAGGAATTCTTTGCGTCTCTTAGCGGTGGCCGACGAGACATCCTGAGAGATAAATACTTTGGTACCAAGCCATGTCAGCTGTTCTGTGGCTCTAGCTGCGTTAAGGACTTGCAAAAGGTCTGTAAATTGTAGAAACAGGATGATCACTCCTCGAGGTTAAGAAGGAGCAGCCGCTGAGGATAAACGAGGGCCAAGCCTGTGAGCACGTTGTATATTTAATTTGGTTGAAGGGGGAAGCTCCAAAAATGTTGGCAGAAAAGAGGTAAAGTATGCAACAGGATCGTCCCCTTCAAGGCCTTCCGGAAGACCATAAATGCGCAAATTATTGCGAAGGTTCCTGTTTTCAATGTCCTCAGACGATTTTCTTAGCTGTAAGACCTCCTTTTCCAGAGAGTCAATTCTGGAAGATGAAACCTGTACTACGTCGAGTTGCTGTTCCACCAAGATGAGGCGAGAATCCAAAGAGGACCATTTGCTTTCCAAGACCTGGATACAGGAGTTTGTTTCCTCTATGAAGGGTCTGAGAGCGCGAATTTCCTCCAGAACAGTATCTAGGGAAACCGGAGAGACCGCTTTAGGAGGAGAGGGAGGGTCCTGTTTGAGCCTCTTGACGGTGGTTGACTGCGAGTGAGATTTGGTTGCCATGGTCAACAACGATGTGTGGGCGCGAGAATCTTCTGGTGCCAAAACTTGAGAAGGTTGTGGTGAGGCGGAAGGAGGCTCTGAAGATATGGTGAGGCGAGTAGCTGCTTTGACTGAGATCTGCTTCTTAGCGGAGTGAAGTAGAGATTTGCTTCTACCCATCAAACATAGAATAGAGATCTCAAGGGAAAGACTGTGGACAGGAGCGCCTTAAAGAGGAAAGAGCCAGATGAAAATTACCTCATGCAGACGACAGCCGGCAATAAACAGACACTCCAAGGTGAAAAGAAGCTCCAGTAAGTTGAAAAACTGACTTAAATGAAGAAAACCTCAAGAAAATAGTACGGCAGAATGACAAAAAGGAGCTATATGAAGAGAAGATCTGGAGAGTAAAAAAACAAAATGGCGGCCGCAGCCCGGTTAAACAATCACCTGCATATATTTAATGTTCCATGAGCACAAAAATGTTGAAGACACGTAGGTTTTGTAGCGCAGGCGTTCCGATTTATGAAAATGGCTCCATGGTGAAGTTATAGGTGCTGGAACCGCCGAAAATCGATCGCGACTCCTGACGCGGTGCGGAGCTCTGCTATTTGGCGGCCATCTTGGGTCGCGAGCGCGCGACCTCTCCTAGTTCTGTTTTTTTAACCTGAAACATTCAGTTCCAATCTCGGCTTTTAGACTGGACCAACATTGTGCGCTCCTCGGCAAATCCGTTTTCTACCCGGGAACGACTTGGAAGAGACAGAACAGTATATGCTATAATGCTGTTAGTATGTTAGACACCAGGGCCCATCTTCATTCAAGCTGCCGAGTGGCTCTTCGACTAGCTCGACTAGGCTTGCCCCATGCTAGGCCATGATTGCTCCTGCCTTAGCCCCTGGATACTCTCCCGAGTGCCAGAGTGCTTTACCACTGCTCATTACCTATCTTCACAAATTCTCTGGCAGAAACTACCACCGGTTCCAAAAGTTGGGAGAGCAGGTGATGTCCAGAATTTCGTTCCTGGCGTAAAATGTATTTACATCAGGGAGTAGGTGCAGTGTGTGCAGGGCACCGTGAACCTCCTGACCAAAGGCTGCGCATGCGTGGTACCTTGCGCGAAGCAGGAAGTCCATTCACAAAAGCATTTATGAGTATGGGAGGAAATACTACAGAAGTACTCTTGTGTACTCACCGAAGACTTTGTGAATCTGCACCCAAACGTCCAACTCACTATCACTAAAAGTGCAAAGAGGGCACAGTACTTAGTATGTGTACTACGTGTATGACTATTCCCTGAATATTCCCATTTTAGATGTTTTCCCACCAACTCACATGCCATGTAAAAGAGTATCACAGGAGTACAATTTTACATACTCTAAAATGCTCCTGTGAATGGACCCCATAGTGTAGTGTGTATTGGTAGTGGGGAGCAGGAGACAGGGGGGAGATCGATTAATCAATCAGTCAGGGGTTGGTAAAGCGCAGTTACGCATCCTAGAGAGTCTCAAGGTGCTAGGGGGTAAGGGGGAGGCGGCTCCGTTGAGTGCTGGGGTCATCCGAAGAGCCAGGTCTTAAGGTCCTTCCTGAACTGGAGCAGTGAGGGAGCTTGCCAGAGGTGTAGGGGGAGGTCGTTCCAGGCCTTGGCTGCGAGGTAGGAGAAGGACTTTCCTCCTGTTCTGGTCTTATAGATGCGTTGCATGGTGGCCATAGAGAGGTCAGCTGATCAGAGGTGCCTCTTGGGTGCGTGGAAGTAGAGGCGATTGTTCAAGTATGCTGGTCCGGTGCTGTGAAGGGCCTTGTATGCATGGGTGAGGAGCTTAAAGGTTATTCTTCTTTCGATGGGGAGCCAGTAAAGAATGTGGAGGTGTTGGGTGATGTGGTTGTGATGGGGGATGTGTAGGATCAGTCTGGCTGCAGCATTCTGGACGGTCTGGAGTCTGCGAAGTAGTTTCTTGTTGATTCCGGGGTAGATGGTCTTAAGTCACAAGTGCACTTGAATACACAAGTAATGTTCAGAATGTGCACACAGCATTAGTTGCATATACATGAAATCTATTGGAAAAAGGCATAACCTACACGTTATGTTATCAGCATTTGTATAGCGCTTTCTACAGTTAATACGACTCCAAAGCACTCTGCATAGGCATTGTTTGCATTTTCCGTAAGTTACACGTTTTCTGCTGCAGTCTTGAAACTGAGGTGTGAACATAGGCTGAAGCGAAAGTATGCACACGGCATGTGACAAGAATGCCGCATGTGACAAGAATGCCGTTTGTGAACATTCATTGCTTTCCTATTGCGTTAAAACTCACACTTCTCTCTGGGTTTTTGCGAATATCTTCTCTGCTAAATTAAAAAAATGTCTGTTGAAGGCAGTTTTGCATGTTGTTGCTTGTGTGTGCAGGCACAGCCGGAATCTGCTGCCATTCGCATCCAGGACCACAAACACCATTTTCCGTTGCAATAGTTTGTTATTTTAGAGGAATATTAAAATAACGCAAATGTGGCATCAAACGATCAGGTCTTTTTGGCACTTTAAAGACACTGCGGCTAGAAGGTCAGCTCAGAAGGCTGAGGATCGGCCCACTGTACTTGGTTACAGGCTCTTGAGTCTGGAAATATTAAATATTTTCACAGGTGTCACATGGGGTGTGGTGTACCTCTCAAGCGGGGACTAGAATAACTCCAGGGCTTGAGCCATGCGTTGTTTAACAGCATATTTCTAACTCTTTGTCATCTACGACTCCCCTAGTGCAGTCATGGGCTTTCATGTAGTGCCCTAATGCAATCTGGGACTTGTATCAGTCAATCAACAGCATTTGTAAAGCGCAACACTGTCACCCCTAGGGGTATCTGGGTGCTGTGTCTCTGTCGAAGAGCTGGGTCTTGAGTCTCTTTCTGAAGTCAGCCAGCGAAGGGGCTATCCAGAGCTGGGGGGGAAGGTCGTTCCAGGTCTTGGCTGCGATGTAGGAGAAGGAGCAGCCACCGCTGTGGTGGCAACAGATGCGGACAGTGTGTGCGAGGGAGAGTGAGAGTAGCGCAGGTGTCTAGCTGGTTGGTGGAAGTTCAGTCAATGGTTGAGGTAGGAAGGTCCTAGGTCGTGGAGGGCTTTGTAGGCGTGCGTGAGGATCTTGAACTGGCATCTTTTCTGGATGGGGAGCCATATTCATGTATTGATAGCTCATTTCAGTTTGACCACCATGCGAAGGCGGACCATCACTGTAATAGTGATAAATATGCTGCTTTTTAAAATATCCTTCATCGAGTAGCTCATGTGTTTAGAAAGGAACCCATCCTGCTTGTCAAGGATTACCTACGAACATCCTTCTCTGTCCTCTAAAGTGCTTGGACACCCCGGGCCTTAAGTGCTATATAGATCTCCTGATATATTTATATAACAGTGGTTTTAAAAAACGTGAACAAGGCCCAGTGGATGACTGAGTGCTTTACACAAGGGCAGTTTCGTGCAAATAAGGACTAAAATTTAATACGATTTATAGTTACTACAGTCTCTAGCGCGTAAATACCATGTGTCTAGCTTCTAGGCGCTGACAATACTCGTTAACAGTCTGCTTCAGTCCTCCTTTGAGTACAGATATGACCCCCCAGGATTATATTTACTCAGGTTGTCAGTGAGGGCCAGTGTTTGAAGTCTTTTGCAAAAACAATGAGAAAACAAGCCTTGACAAAGCCATAAGGCTAGCGGCCAACGGCAGACCTACTAACTTTGCCAGTGTTTGTTTCTTAAAGAGGAGTTTAGTGGCACATTTCTGTGAGTGTAATGGGTTCCATTACAGGGTCCCTGCCAGTGGTAAAAACCCACCCTCGTTACCCAAGTAGGATTCTGTATCTTGGCCAATATTGCCACCCATATGGCACAGTCAACTCTTCACACAAGTAAACTTCTTTGGGTGGACCCTGCACTGGGTAAGCTGGTGCTGCAGGTAGCGCCCAGATTCCACAGGCCTTGAGCAGGGTGGCACACCCCTCATGGCTCTGAATGTAAACTTATTGGGTGGACCTGCCAGTGGGTAAGCTGATGCTGCAGGCAGTGCCCAGATGCCACAAGGTGGAGGCAGGGTGGCACATCCCTCGTGGCTCTGAATGTAAACTTCTTGGGTGGACCCAGCAGTGGGTAAGCTAATGCTGCAGGCAGTGCCCAGATGCCACAGGCCGAAGGCAGGGTGGCACAGCACACCCCTTGTGGCTCTGAGTGTAAACTTCTTGGGTGGACCCAGCAGTGGGTAAGCTGATGCTGCAGGTAGCGCCCAGATGCCACAGGCTGTGGGCAGGGTGGCACATCCCTCGTGGCTCCGAATGTAAACTTCTTGGGTGGACCCAGCACTGAATAAGCTAATGCTGCAGGCAACGCCCAGATGCCACAGGCCGTAGGCAGGGTGGCACAGCAAACCCCTTGTGGCTCTCAGTGTAAACGTCTTGGGTGGACCCAGCAGTGGGTAAGTTGATGCTGCAGGTAGCTCCCAGATGCCACAGGCTGTGGGCAGGGTGGCACATCCCTCGTGGCTCCGAATGTAAACTTCTTGGGTGCACCCAGCACTGGGTAAGCTAATGCTGCAGTTAGCGCCCAGATGCCACAGGCCGTAGGCAGGGTGGCGCGCCCCTCGTGGCTCTGAATGTATCGGTAGCTGGGCTGGCGCTGAAGCTGGCAGGGTGAGTGCTGCCAGGGATGTATAGCATTCCCTCCATGGGAGGCACTCTCTTGTGGTGACATTCTTGCTGCTGCCTTTTCCTCTCCCATGGGTTGAGGCTATCTGTTGGGTATCGAGGTGCTAGTGAGTGTTGTGGAAGTACAATCACTCCTTCGATGAGAGGCTACAGAGTTTGGCACTAAACTTGCCTCACACTTGAATCCTGGCATCACAAATATGGTTCAGCCATCTAGGACAGTGCTCAGGCACAGAAACATCAATCTGATTATTGCCCCAGGGTTTTATGCGCTGTTGTACCCTCACGCCTTCATTGGCGAGGGCTTATAAAGCTGTTAGAACATTCCACCGTTTGAGGAACATATGAAGTAATTAAACAATAAGTGATAGATGAACAATATTGGCAATCAGGATACCAAGCCTACAGCATTGCCTTCAATAGAGCTCAAAGCGTCCAAATGCTCCAGAGGGCATTATCATGAGATAACTGCCTGCCTCCCAAGCGGCGTGTTCCTAGCTGAAGACTAGTATGCACAACAAAGGGGTGAAGGGAAATTATTTCAATCCTAATACGTTCTAGGACATTCGTTCATGCTAGGAGGACATACTGGGACGGAGTAACTGTGGTTTAGGAAACCCCTCAGGGTTTAGTTTAAAGAAGCTATCATGAACTGTGCTAAGTTGCCTAATGTACCTGCAGGCAACCTGGGTTGTGTCTGTACATATACAATGTTTGTATAGAGCAAACCTAGCCAAAGGCAGTACAGCGCTGTACAGAGTCAAGGGCAAGGATACTGCCAGCAAGAGATCTGGTAGGTTACTACATCATGATGTCGTTGTGGACGGGGTTGGGGCAGTCCTGCTGGATATGTAGATGTTGGTCCAGATCCTGGGTGCATGCATGGAGAAAGGCTTTTACCTTGTTTTTTGGGTCTCGCCTGCCAGACTGCTCAGGGTCTCTGTTGCAAGACATATTGTGGCTTACAAAGGACATACAGGAGCTTGGAGCCCTCCCATTCCTTACTATTGGTTGGCGTTCCTGTCACTTTCATTTGCCTGCTTCTGTTTCATGTCCCAGCCTGTCAATCTTGTTTTTAGCACTGCCTTTGCCAATGCTTGTTCCTTTTTAGGTCGAGCCTGGGCAGCACATGCGTTGCTCTGCGAGGTATGCTGTATTGAGGTAGGGACTTGAAGCTCCACCCACTCTACGCCCATATTTTTCATTGGCTTTTGTCATTGTCCACTGTAAACTGTGGCTATTCATTGGTCAAAAGGCTTTTTAGTCCCGCCTTAGCACCGCCTTGTCTCGTTTTGTAACCTGCCATGGCAACACCCCCTGTTACATGTTTTGTTACTCGGGAGGCTTTAATTACAGCCTCCGAGCACTATTTCATTTAATGGTTTTAACATCCCTGCTGTTGCAGGCAGGACACGCTCTCTCGCAACGCTTTATTATTATTTTTTTATACATAGCATGGCACGCCACTCTGATAGTGGGGTTCGTGCCTTTGCTTTATTTGCTGCACCAAACGCGGCTGCATGTTTTTTTTTTACTATTTATTAAATTATTTTGTTTTAAATTGCCCCATGCCGCACTTACACTTTAATGGCAGCCGCGCCCCTTACCTTATTTATTTATTTATTTATTTTTATTTATTTATTTAAAGAGTTTTATATAGCGCTGGCTAGACCCGAAGGTATCAGAGCGCTTTACATAAGGTTCCACATAGTTGCAAACATACATCAGTTACAAGTTACCAAAGATACCAGTAAAAACTTTTAAGGAGCATGGAAGAAAAGGAAAATGGAGTGAGGAAGGGAAAGGGGGTAGGGGAAAAAGGGGTAGGGTATAGATACGACAGAGAGACGAAGGGAAGGTCTGCCCAAGGTCCGGCTGGGTAGGCGACGGCCGGGAGGGAATCCGCAGCCCATCTCCTCTTCAGCTATCAGGTAGCTCCACCGGGCATCGGTCAAATAGCTAGGTCTCAACAGAAAAGGGATAGAAGACGAGAAGAAAGGAGCGTAGAGGGGGAAGGGGGTAGGGTGAATGGGAAGGAGGGGGATACGACAGAGAGATGAAGAAAAGTCTGCCCAAAGTCTGGCTGGGTAGGTGACGGACGGAGGGGGAATCCACAGCCCATCTCCTCTTCAGCTAACAGGTAGCTCCACCGGGCCTCGGTCAAATAGCAAGGTCTCCACGGTCGAGGGAAAGTTCAAAGAGAACATGTCCTGGAGGGAGAGCAGGATTAAGGTCAGGTGAGGGATGTGATTAAGTACAGGTCGATGACCAGTTCGATTGTCCAGGAGTGGTCAAGCATCGTGGAGAGACCAACTGAGGCGGCCAACATGAGGTCAGGCAAGGGGGTTATGACCTTGGTGTTAAGTTCAGTCGGTCCCAAAAATTTTCAATGACTCAAAAGCATATGGGGTGTAATCTATGCAGTGATGCGGCGGGAGGACAGGGCCAGTGTCCGCATGTCTTCAGAGGGGGTGAGTGATGGTGAGAAAAACCGCCAGTGGGAGAGGTAACCGCCATTAGCAGGTCAGGCGAGGCACCTCCAGAGTCATTCTCACATAATCAGGGAGCAAATCTGGGTCATCCCTATAGATCAATGTGTGAACCCCTCCAGCGGCAACCGTCGGTTCAGTGGAAATCCATAGCCTACCTTCTCGTGGCCGCTGAGGTGTTCCGGTTGTTAGTCTCCTTCCCGCTCTCCAGCTGCATCGATCCCGCAGCTCTCGGACGCCCTTTTGGAGTCAGGCAGCCCCTGAAGCCGAACGGCCGCAGCGTGCTAGGTAAGTCCAAAGTAGTGCAGGGGAAGGGGCTCTCGGCCACCGATCCCAGAATAGGGGGAGGCGGACCGCTCCTCTGCAGTGCGAGTGCCAGGCGGGATAGATCAGGGTTTACGTCGATGCCTCTGCGAGCGGGAGGCGGGGTCAGCCCCCAGCTACCGGCTCGATGTCGGGTGGCTTTTCTCTGGACTCTGCAAGCGGGGGCCTGGCTCCCCGGGGATCCAACTTCGAGATAGTTGAAACCTTAAACGAGCCGAGTCTAAGGAAAGGGGCACAGCCGCCATTAAAGTGAAAGCGCGGCATGAGGCACTTTTACAAAAAAAAGCATTTGTTTGTCAACTTGACAAACAAATGCTTTTTTTTTTGTAAAAGCGCCCCATACAGTGCTCTCACTTTAATGGCGGCCACGCCCCTTTCTTTAGACACAGCTCATCTAAAGATAGGGGCGCGGCCGACATTAAAGTTAAAGTTAAAGCGTTGCATCGACGTTTTTACAAACAATCATTTGCAATGCAATAGGTGTCGCATTTACGAAACTCGTAAATGTGAGACCTATTGCATTGCAAATGCTTCTATTTATCTGTTTTCGAAACCAACACATAAATAAAAGGCATTGTCATTTACAATGCCAACAGCTCAACCAATGCGAGACCTATTGCATTGCATTGCAAATGCTTGTTTAATATGTGTGTGTCGTTTCTAAGCGCTATTATCCAATTTTGCAGGACTCGATGTGTTAGCCTCGAAAGATCGCTGCTCCAATATTTAGGCACGTTCACTGTGCCTGGCTCTTTGTCACAAGATACAAGTTGGGTAAGGGGACAGCTGCCGAAATGGGTGTGGACCCCGGTGTGACGAGAGTCAACAAGGGCGGGGAACTGCTGACACAGGAAGAGGGAGCAGGTGTTAGGAACCAGAAGAGACAGGTGACGTCACTAGCGACAGGCGAGCACAGGTATCGCAACAGATTTTCCATTGAGTCTGTGCAATGGCACAAGTGTCACGATAGGCCACAGATAGTCGACGTCACACACGAGACGTGAAGTGTGACCGCTCTTACCCATCAGCACCGTAGGCCCACGTCTGAGACCAGAGGACGTGGTGGTGATGTAGAGTAAACCGAGAAACAAGTGTTTAACTGTAATAATAATAATAATACGTTTATTAATTAATATAAATGGCTGTTTTATTCGGTTGCAATTCAAATATATTCAGGAATTCCCCATTAAAATACACGATTTTTAAGCCTTAGTACATACGGTTTACCTTGAATTCAGTGATTTGCACTTGCAATATCAAATTATGTCTTCGTAATGAAACGAAAAGTACTAATGAATCAAAAAGAACATGAAGACGTCGGTGCCCGGGAACCGTCTGTTCGAGGAGAAATCTCACGTCTACCATGTAAGAGCATTGCCCCCTTGTGGCCAAAGTGGAGGCCAGTCACTATGATAGCTGCAACAAAATCTGGTTTCTAGGCATAGCAGTATCTGACGGTGAAATCATGGTCAGCAGTTGAAATAAAAACAGATTTGTCGTTATGAAATCAGGATACGGTGTTAGCAGATTGGCTAATATGCATGTACCCGCGGCTAGACAAGGGCGGAGTGAATGTAGCTGGGTGGTATCTAGTAGAAACAATCTAATCTTACTAAAAGTGTAACAGTGTTCTGCGAACGCCAGCTAGATATACATGCAATAAAATAGACAGCAGAAGTTCCATAGACAATAGCGGTATACAATGCATAATTTATGCAGTGGATTCTGGTGGTAGGCGTAGGCACTGAATCTTAATTTGCATAATTAGACTAGGTCCAGAGAAAGAGAAAAAAGTTGGTAAGGTAGAAATTAGGGATAAAATTAACTCTCAAGAATGAGATAAAGAGAAAGGAAGTGTGTGGTGATGGGAGAAAGTGGCTTCACGAGGTGGAATCTAGACTTGTCACCATTGGTATTAGCGGGATACAAGTTCACGCTACGGAAGAAGATTTTCTAAATATGACAGTGGAGTATCAATACAGACGATAGGTAGATATGCAATAATTATGAGACTAGCGATAACGTGACTTTGAAACTTTTTGTTTACATTTTAAAAATAGCAATAGAAAAACAACCCAAATCAGGAAATAAAACTAATAATTGAACTTCAAGACAAGCAATATTTTTGAACTGACTGAAGGGAAGGATGGGAACACATTTTAATATTTATTTGTAAATAAGTATACAATGTATTTAGATAGAACGTAAGGCAAAAATTACAATTGAATAATTTAATGAAGTCAACCAGACTAGAAACATAACACAGGAGAATAAACAAATGGTTTTAGATAAGCAGGGAAAGAGGGAGAATTAAAAAGGAAAAGAGAAAATGACAGGATCGGATTTAAAAGAAGATATTTGTTGTAGGTTTAGACTGGGTCTGCTCTGAGTATCAGAGAGTAAGAACACTATGAAAAAATAGATGGCTATGTACTAAATATGAGACAAGAAGAAATGTACAGTCAAAGATATGCACCATGTTTGATGAAAAGTAGAGGCGATATCTGCATATGCCCTGAATATAAAAGAGGAGGAGCAGTACAGACCATGGCTTCTAAAGTATTTATGTATTTATTTATTACTAAAGCCTTGGCCGGCTTTAGCGCCGGTGGCACCTGGTGCGACAATCTTTTTTGGTACCCCCTTGCCTGTATGAGCTGACTCCTCACATTCCCTCACTACCACCCTGGCAAAAGTGCCCCTCATCTCTCCATAGCCCCTCTCTCAAATACATTTCATTTGTTATAAAGTGCGGGTAAAGGCTGGCTTTACTAATCCCCTCAGCTAGCCATATAAAATATAGATCTGTTCTTTGCAGCAGGCATATGAACCCTCTACGCTACTTTTTGGCAAGCCAAAGCTGCCACTAGGCAAACCTCCGATCTCTCTCCAGGGGAACGAACATTAATCACAAGAGTTATTTTGACATTTATATTGCTGCTTGAAAGCTGGACGCAGAAGTAACTCTGCAGCAGGTGCTTTTAAATCGTACATTACCGCTAAACCCAGAGCCCCCCCCCCCTCTGATGACAGTTCCCCCTTCCAGGTCAGCGCCCAAAGCCACACCTTTTGCACCGCCCTACTAAAGCTGGCCTTGCCTAAAGCTATATACTATGGGTTTATTCACAGGTAGCTAGTAGATGGAAAGAAACACATTTCAGAGGAAACAAACATAAGGTCCATTTCTATACTACTTTATAAAAAGACTTTTGAGTTGAACATGCGCTGGCAGGAGTTTCAAAGACTTTGAGCTCAGAAATGCAAACCTTGTCTACCTTCTGGAACATTCAAGTAGGCCAGGCAATCAAAAAAGGGACACATCAGCTAAACCCATGGAGCAATTATGAGCTAGTAATAGATAATGGTACTGACTTACAAAGATTTTGCTGTGAGTAGATGTGAATTACATTTGGACTTACTCATGAAATCCAAGATTAAGCCACTAGTAAGTCAGGAGAAGCCAAGATTAAGTCACACCTATCCATAAAAAAGTGTTTGTGAATTGGCCCCTTTTTCTTTTTATAAATTCCCCCCATCCCATGCAAAAGTAAACACCATGGTCAGGAATTGAACCTTACTCTCGCACACACACACAGGAAGTTATTCGAAGCACTTCCTGGAACAGTATCTTAGCAGTAGCTTTCTGGATGCAATGCTGCCATGAGCTATCTTGGAAGGAGCCCATCATAGCCAGTTTTCAGTTTGTGAAAGTCCCCCTCACCTCTTGGTGTGTTTCTATAGGCATAAAATGTAATATGTTGTGGCGAATAACACTGAGTTCGGAATTCTCTATAATGTAAACTTTTCTTACTTTATTTGCAAAGTTCATAGAAAAGCCCACTAAAACCATAGGTTGTGGGCAGAGCAAAAAGAGCTGAATTGTTTAGGGACTAGGTGAATATGAGACAGAAGTACAGAGACTAACCATATACTCATTAAGGGGTTCATTCTAATGGGGGTCGGACTGCATCCCATGGCTCATCGGATGCAGTCCGACCGCCATCTGCTGCTGCGGTACAGCCGATGCTTACAATGCGTGTGGTCGGAGGTAGCAGGCGGAGGAACAGTCCCACGCATTCTGATGGGCTCAAGGAGCCCATAAGACCGTCGGAGGGTCAGTAATCCCTACAATAGGGGCGGTGCCTTCTCAGGCACCGCTGTAGGGATTACAATGTCCTTTTCCGCTTGGCCTTTTATGGCGGTTCACCCGCCATGAAAAGGCAGGGGGAAAGTGACTTTGGGCGCGCCTAGCCGGGCAGTTTTACCCCTGACCGTCCTCTATGGCTCCTGGGGGCACCAATGGTGCCCCCCTAAACATCCCTGCACCATGTGGCAGGCACCACATGGTGCCTGCCACATGGTGCAGGGATTTTCTTAAAGTGTATATTTTCTATTGCTGCTTGTGCTGCAATAGGGAAACATGAAATAACGGTATACTGACTAAATATGAGAGAAGTGTACAGACAACAGCTTCATGCACAATAATAAATCCTACTGACAAATACAGACAACAGTTTGAAATCAATATTGCAATATCTTTAATATAACGTAATGTGCGTATTTGTGGACCACACATTCACTCCATGGGGAACCTTGTTATTGAATAACAGATATTTATTGTTACCCAAAACAGTGGTACTGTTGCATGGCTATTTCTATAGCTACATGATAGAGAGAGCGAAAAATTAACTTGTGGTGAACTAATAGATATTCTTACAACTTTCTTCCTTGTAAGACAGATTATGGTGGTCCTGCACATTCAAACTAGTGACCTTCAGGTTGCGCAAAAGTGCTCTGCAGTGTGGAGTCAATCCACTGAGTCAGGAAGAGCAGAGACAATAGTTGCACATATACAAGAGATGGGAAGGTACATTTAAGATAATCACGGCATGGACCCCCTCACTGAACCTCTGTTCAGGGTCAAAAACAAAAATGGGAAGGGGCCGTGCTCCCCCCTCCCTGTGGTGGTATCTGCCCCAGGGACCCTGACCCACAGGGCAAGATAGCAACACAATATCCAAGGCAGCACACCCCAGAACCACTGTGGGTTCCCTGCAGAGGAGAGTGCAGGCATGCCCTGCCTGCTCTCTCCAGAGCAGGGAACTCAACTTTGCTCCTGCCTGGCGGGAACAGTTAAAAACAGCTGTTCCTGCGGGTGGGAGCAAAGAAAAGGTGCCGGCTCCTGCCAGAACCTGGTATGGTTGTGGCTGGGGAGCAGGCTGAGGCGGTGGGCACCCTGGGGCTCCCCCGATGGAACCCAACAAAATGTTCTCTGGGTCCCCCTGGTGGCCATCAGCGCACCCACCATTACCCCCAGGGGATGGGGTCCCGAGGGCACTTAAGGCTCAGGCAGGGGGGCTGTGCATCCTCCTCCCCTTAATATTAAAGGAAATGCTAAAGGAATGAGGTTTCCGAGACCCTTGCTGGCTCAGGGAGAGGGACACACAACCCCCCCACTTATTTTAAAAACAAGGCCTGAGAGATGGGGACTCCAGGCAGCTAATGGCTCCGGGAGGGGGTGATATGTGCCATTCCGCCCTGCTTTTAAAAAAATACAGCACCCTCCCCTTATAAAAATAGTATATAGGTGTCCCAGGTTGGCACAGGGACACCCACAGTAAATGATCAAAAATAAAAAAGTAAATAATATATGAGCGGGACAAGCCGCTCATTTACTATTCACTGTGTCTCAGAAGGAGTGCCCTATAATGCCCTGCAAGGGATTTATATTTTATATTTTTTTAGTTTGATGGATGGTCATCATGAAGCTTTTTTTTAATGTTGCAAAGAGTGTATCTGGTCCCGACACCATTAAAAAATAAAACAGTAAGTCTCCTGCGTCACTGAATCAAATAAGAACTTATTTTTAAAGCACTCATAGCTGAAGCTCTATGCTCGTCAGCTGGTGTGCAAGGCTCTCTTGTGGTTGTTTTTAATATAAAATTTTCTGGGCGCAAAATGTTTAAAGAAAGACTCATGGACATGATTGTTTCTGGTTTCTGGTAGATCTGCTCACCCCTTGATAAAGCCCATAGGATAACTTTTTATATTTTGGTGTTGCAGAAGGCCGTGCCTGGTGTAGGGTTGGCTGTTTGCAAGCCAGGCCCTGCAAACATCCCCACACCACACACAGGATTTGGCCTGCCTGCGGGGGGTTGGCTGCATGCCCTTCAGCCAACTCCCTCAATCAATCAATCAATCAATCAATCACAGGCTTGTAAAGCACGGCTACTCCTCCATGAAGGTGTCAAGGCGCTGGGCGGGGGGCTACTGGTCCCTGTGGGTGTAGGATCATTCGAAGAGCCAGGTCTTGAGATCCTTTTTGAATTGGGTCAGCGAAGCGGATTGCCTGAGGTGGAGGGGCAGGGTGATCCAGGTTTTGGCAGCAGCGAGGTAGGAGAATGATTTTCCACTGGTTCTGGTCTCGTGGATCCTGGGGACGGAGGCCAGAGCAAGTTGGGCTGAACTGAGTTGTCTGGCGGGTAGGTGGAATGCGAGGCAGTGGTTCAGGTATGCTGGACCTTCGTCATGGAGAGCTTTGTAGGCATGTGTTAGGAGCTGGAAGGTGATTCCCTTGTTGACTGTCGGAGGTGTTGCATGATGTGGCTGTGGAGGGGATGTCAAGGACCAGTCTGGCTGCAGCGTTTTGGATGTTCTGTAGTTTCTTTGAGCTGTATCTGAGTGCCGCCAGCGTACAGTGCGTTGCTGTAGTCGAGTCTGCTGGTGATGAGTGCGTGGGTAACCGTCTTTCTGAATTCATGTGTCAAGTTGGGATTAATCGTAATGTCTTACGAAGTAGGCAGAGCGTGTGGAAGCAGGCTGAGGAAACTGTGTTGATTTGGCGGTTCATTGTGAGCAATGAGTCCAGTATGATGCCGAGGTTGCGAGCATGGTCTGTTGGGATGGGAGGGGGTCCCAGAGCGGCTGGCCACCAAGAGTCATCCCAGGCTGAAGGGAAGGGTCCCAGGATGTGTACTTCAATCTTGTCCAAGTTGAGCTTGAAGCAGCTGTCTTTCATCCAGGTAGCAACGGCCTTCATTCCGCTGTGGAAGTTGATTCTGGCAGTTGTGGGTTCGTTGGTGAGTGAGAGGATCAGCTGGGTGTCGTCAGCGTAATAGACGATGTTGAGTCCATGACTTCTGACAATGGCTGCGAGGGGGTCATGTAGACGTTGAAGAGGGGGGCTCAGGGAGGAGCCCTGGGGCACCCTGCAGCTGATCTCTGTAGGTTCTGAGAGGAACAGGGGTAGTCAGACTCCCTGAGTCCAGCCTGTGAGTAAGGAGTGGATCCAGTCACGTGCCTTGTCGCGGATGCCGGCATCGTGGAGTCTCATGATTAGGGTGCGGTGGGAGGTGGTGTCGAAGGCGGTGCATGGCCAAAGGCTGTGCACGGCAGAGTATTGGCTTTATGTATGATAGTAAAATATTCCTTTACGTGAAAACAACCCTAGAAAACCAAAGGTCAAAGTGACGTTATAGAACCTGGTATGGTTGTGGCTGGGGAGCAAGCTGAGGCGGTGGGCACCCTGGGGCTCCCCCGATGGAACCCAACAAAATGTTCTCTGGGTCCCCCTGGTGGCCATCAGCGCACCCACCATTACCCCCAGGGGATGGGGTCCCGAGGGCACTTAAGGCTCAGGCAGGGGCTGTGCATCCTCCTCCCCTTAATATTAAAGGAAATGCTAAAGGAATGAGGTTTCCGAGACCCTTGCTGGCTCAGGGAGAGGGACACACAACCCCCACTTATTTTAAAAACAAGGCCTGAGAGATGGGGACTCCAGGCAGCTAATGGCTCCGGGAGGGGGTGATATGTGCCATTCCGCCCTGCTTTTAAAAAAATACAGCACCCTCCCTTATAAAAATAGTATATAGGTGTCCCAGGTTGGCACAGGGACACCCACAGTAAATGATCAAAAATAAAAAGTAAATAATATATGAGCGGGACAAGCCGCTCATTTACTATTCACTGTGTCTCAGAAGGAGTGCCCTATAATGCCCTGCAAGGGATTTATATTTTATATTTTTTTTAGTTTGATGGATGGTCATCATGAAGCTTTTTTTTAATGTTGCAAAGAGTGTATCTGGTCCCGACACCATTAAAAAAATAAAACAGTAAGTCTCCTGCGTCACTGAATCAAATAAGAACTTATTTTTTAAAGCACTCATAGCTGAAGCTCTATGCTCGTCAGCTGGTGTGCAAGGCTCTCTTGTGGTTGTTTTTAATATAAAATTTTCTGGGCACAAAATGTTTAAAGAAAGACTCATGGACATGATTGTTTCTGGTTTCTGGTAGATCTGCTCACCCCTTGATAAAGCCCATAGGATAACTTTTTATATTTTGGTGTTGCAGAAGGCCGTGCCTGGTGTAGGGTTGGCTGTTTGCAAGCCAGGCCCTGCAAACATCCCCACACCACACACAGGATTTGGCCTGCCTGCGGGGGTTGGCTGCATGCCCTTCAGCCAACTCCCTCAATCAATCAATCAATCAATCAATCAATCACAGGCTTGTAAAGCACGGCTACTCCTCCATGAAGGTGTCAAGGCGCTGGGCGGGGGGCTACTGGTCCCTGTGGGTGTAGGATCATTCGAAGAGCCAGGTCTTGAGATCCTTTTTGAATTGGGTCAGCGAGCGAGTTGCCTGAGGTGGAGGGGCAGGGTGATCCAGGTTTTGGCAGCAGCGAGGTAGGAGAATGATTTTCCACTGGTTCTGGTCTCGTGGATCCTGAGGACGGAGGCCAGAGCAAGTTGGGCTGAACTGAGTTGTCTGGCGGGTAGGTGGAATGCGAGGCAGTGGTTCAGGTATGCTGGACCTTCGTCATGGAGAGCTTTGTAGGCATGTGTTAGGAGCTGGAAGGTGATTCCCTTGTTGACTGTCGGAGGTGTTGCATGATGTGGCTGTGGAGGGGATGTCAAGGACCAGTCTGGCTGCAGCGTTTTGGATGTTCTGTAGTTTCTTTGAGCTGTATCTGAGTGCCGCCAGCGTACAGTGCGTTGCTGTAGTCGAGTCTGCTGGTGATGAGTGCGTGGGTAACCGTCTTTCTGAATTCATGTGTCAAGTTGGGATTAATCGTAATGTCTTCACGAAGTAGGCAGAGCGTGTGGAAGCAGGCTGAGAAACTGTGTTGATTTGGCGGTTCATTGTGAGCAATGAGTCCAGTATGATGCCGAGGTTGCGAGCATGGTCTGTTGGGATGGGAGGGGGTCCCAGAGCGGCTGGCCACCAAGAGTCATCCCAGGCTGAAGGGAAGGGTCCCAGGATGTGTACTTCAATCTTGTCCAAGTTGAGCTTGAAGCAGCTGTCTTTCATCCAGGTAGCAACGGCCTTCATTCCGCTGTGGAAGTTGATTCTGGCAGTTGTGGGTTCGTTGGTGAGTGAGAGGATCAGCTGGGTGTCGTCAGCGTAATAGACGATGTTGAGTCCATGACTTCTGACAATGGCTGCGAGGGGGGTCATGTAGACGTTGAAGAGGGGGGGGCTCAGGGAGGAGCCCTGGGGCACCCTGCAGCTGATCTCTGTAGGTTCTGAGAGGAACAGGGGTAGTCAGACTCCCTGAGTCCAGCCTGTGAGTAAGGAGTGGATCCAGTCACGTGCCTTGTCGCGGATGCCGGCATCGTGGAGTCTCATGATTAGGGTGCGGTGGGAGGTGGTGTCGAAGGCGGTGCATGGCCAAAGGCTGTGCACGGCAGAGTATTGGCTTTATGTATGATAGTAAAATATTCCTTTACGTGAAAACAACCCTAGAAAACCAAAGGTCAAAGTGACGTTATAGTTAGTTGACAACGTAACTTTTTTAACTAAAAAAAAACCTGAAATTCACCAGTTATAGTTATTTCTAGTATCTATAACTCATGCCCTAAGGTAACGATAACTTGTGCCCTCGCCATGCACAGCTAATTATCCCACATATCACATCACTCATGGCATGTTCTATAACGTCATTGATATCATCACTGCAACATCTGAAATTAAATCATTGATGACAAGACTGTGCATGGCGGGGGCACAAGTTATAGTTACATTAGGGCACAAGTTGTTATTATGTTATTATTGTTATTGTGTGTGTAATATGGTATAAATCCGTTCAGCTGTTTAGCCTGTAGCTGTATCTAAAGTTCGTAAGGAAAAATGAATGGGGAAAACACATTTTGGGACACCTCTTTTTCTCAGGCACCCCTCTTGATGGCTCACCATGAAACTTTCGAGGAAGGAGCTGAAATTTCTATTTCTATTTATATATACACACACACACACTCAGTCTTCAGGATTACCCTTTGTATGTGGCTGCTCTAGTTTAATCTGTGGCCCGTTGCCCATTGGGTGCCACAGAAAAAAGAATTCTAGGGACACTGTGCCTGTGACAGGACTCTGACTTGCAGGAAATAGACTAACAAGGCTGGCACAGGGGCAGTCAAGTTCTTCCTAATGTTCAGTGAGGGACTGATTGTGTTACTGGAAATTTTAGTGTGTGTGCTGAGAAAGCAAAGGCCACAGGTGACCAATTGTCTGATAAAAGTTTGACTTTAATGACTGCTTCTGTGCTTGGCGATCAGGTTGTCACCTCACCGTGACCCCAAAGAAGGATGTTTGCCGACCATTTCCAAAACACGCTGGGCCTCATTTCGATGTCGGTCGGAGTTGCCTCCGAGTGACATTGATGCAGATTGGAAACCGACCGACCCCAGGTCGGTGGTTCCAACCGCCTTATTTGGATGCAACTGCACATGGTGTGGTTGGAACCATCCATTTTTAATGGGAGCTTGTGGAGAGGGCGGAAACCGCCCTCAGTACAAGCTCCCACTGGAAAATGGAAGTTAGTAAACATCCCTACACTATGTGGCAGGCCACACAGTGCAGAGATGTAGAGGGGGGCACCATAGGTGCTCACCCAGCCCAAATGCGGAGGCTGTGGAGGGACGGGGGCCCTGCTAGGGGCTCCCAATGTTGCTTTCTGACAGCCTTTTGATGTTAGTAAGGCCGACATGGAATAGCTGTCAGAAACTGACATCATAATCCTAGTGGCGGAAACGCCATCCGTAAGGGATTATGAAGTCTTTCTGACCGACTGACGGGCTTCTTGAGCCCGTTCGAACCACATCAGAATCTCCGGCCACTCCGACCGCCATCGTCATAATACGGCGGTTGGACTTTAAACCTACCATGTCGGTCGGAAAGCCTCCAACCGGCGGTCTGAGACGTTCCGACCGACATCGTAATGAAGCCCGCTGTGTCTTAGTCTCCAATCCAAGAGGAAGAAACAACCATCTTGCAGAGATACTAATCCCCCTTGGGAAGTGCCACAACCTTAGAAGAGGAGGAAAAATTGACTGCCAGGAGGTGCATTTCGAAAGATATCGATGACTCCCTAGAAACTGGCATAGTGGCATAACTGCAAGTAAAAAAGACCCAGGAAAGACATAGAAGAGGTACCCTAATTGGTTCTGGAGAGCTGTTGTAAGCTACAGGTACTTATACCACCGTCAAAATGGGAGACCAGAGAGAGGACCAACCACTTCACCAGAATACAAGATTCCTAAACCAGACCCTAAGTTGTAAATGCAGAAACTGATGTTTTAATTCCCAAAATGAGGAGGGAGAAGGCACAGGAGCTGTGTTCCACACAAGTGTAAACCTTCATAAAATGCTGCTCAGAGACTGGCTTGCTCATGGTAGTGAAATGCTGAGAGGAGAATGCATCACTTAAGGAATGCCTAATTGCCTATTACAAAGATTCTGCATTTTTTGAGGAGTGCACATCGGAGCATTTGAAGTAATTGTAAGCCAAAATGTCAATAAATCTTGTTGCTGCCTCCAGTGATTGCTTTGTAACATGTCCTATCACACAATTGTCTCACACTTTCAGCTAGATATTGACTCTTAGGAAGGATAACAATATTGCCCACCTTATCAGAGGGTCTGATCACAATTTCTAGGTCACACTCCAATACCTTTCATGCTTTCTGTTGACTCCCGGTTAGATTACTACAATTTCTGCATTTCTTCTTCCTGAGTTTTGTTAAACTCCTGACTCACCACATCATGAAAGACATGTTGGCATCACTAGGCAAGGAGGGTACAAAAGAAGATTTAGACCTGGATCCACTAAGACTACAGAAAAAAACATCAGTACCGATTCCACTTAGATTTAGGACAGCATCTCCCTTGTGTTGTATACTGTCATCCATTTCAGGAAGTGTAAATAGCATATCAATGTAATTGATGATAAGATTGCTCACTGTATTGTTGCTAATAGGCCGGGGATCCTTGACCTTCTGACTGCACCATTTCCTAAGTTTAAGTTTCTTTATGAAATTGAATACCTTTATTCTACTTTGTGTATGTAATCAAGCAAAGATTTCTCTCCAAGCAAAGATGGTCTGCACTCAAAGAGGGAGTTATTCATGAAGTTTAAAACCCAGAAGTTTCCACTGTTGAGTGCGGAAGGGGCCATGACCCATATGAGGCAAAGCCTCGTGAGTTTTGATGCTCCTTCCTCAATAATGGTAACAAATACCATATTATACTACGCACATCTGCATATATGGTTTATATGACGCTATTTATTCATGCCCTTTTATGTTAAGAGGAAGCATTTAACCAAAACCAGGATGCAAGGGGTTTAAAATGTGTGCAGCGAGGTAAAATCACACCAAAAGAAATCCTGGCCAGTAAAAGGGTTGTTTTCCTGTGTAAAGTATTTAACTGCATGTGGTTACGGAACTGCTGGATGTTAATATGCAGAAAGCAGGTTTGAATGCACTATTGTATGTTTACGTCTGTGTGCCCCCAGCACATATTTAGTTGCATGAATTTTTGTGGGCCACAGAGCAGCTTCACTTGCTGCATCCTCGCTGCAGTATTATGCAGATGTACTGTGGAACTGCATGCAGAAATGTTGCCTGACTACTCGTTAAAAATAATATACATGAATGATGAACACAGCTACAGGTACATTTTTCGCTTGTATTTATAAAAGATTTTTTTTTGCTTTTGTTCAATAATTAGAACATATACAATTTTATAAATATTATTTCAATTAGAAAAAGCATAGAACCATGACTGCAGGAACAAACAGATGTAGTCTTCTACCATGGGCTTGGGAAAGAGAGATTTGACTATTCTGTTCTATAGACGAGTTCTCATTTCTTTCATCTAATTGCTGCCTTTTATATAAGAAACTAAGGTATTTGTGCAAATAAATTGTATTGCAATGTCACTTTGCAGCTGTGTCACTGATTGCAATATGACCGATGCTTTTTATAATTTTATCTCAGTATTTGTGCAGAGAGATTTTACTTGAGTGTGACATCGGAACTGCATCACTTTCTGATCTTGAGTGGCAGACACTTATGGATATATACCTGAGACTTTCGTAAAAAGAGATTTTACTGTCATAACAATGTGGAGATGTAAAATTTCGAAATCTTCACTGTCGGTCTTTTATAGAAGTGTCTTGCAGCTTAGTCCAGAGACCTTACGTTATCAGTCAGTCAGTCAGTCAAAAAGCTTTATTTCGGCCATATGGCCATAAAAGCACATAGAAAGAATAATACAATACATTTTGTATAAAAAACAAAGAAAGAAACAAGGAAAAAATAAATATTAAAATAAAATAAATCATCATAAAACTTACGTTATCAATTTGCTATTGAGCTGTGACATTTCCCGGACCCTCGATAGAGACCTTTATATATGTTCTTTAGCCTTTTTTTTTACAGAGTTTTATATAGCACAAACTTGACCCAAATCAGGTATCAGAGCGCTTTACATAGCACCAGTTGCATTACATGAGGACACGTTCATTTTTGTTAGGCACGGGGGGCATATTTACAAGCCCCTTGCGCCACTTTTGCACCGCCGTTGCGTCACGCATGTGACGCAGCGGCGACGCAAACCATGCGCCGCGTTGCGCTATATTTACAACGTGACGCATCTAGGGAGATGCGTCACGTAGTAAACCCTGCGCCACATGAAACCTGCGTCAGGTTTCATGTGGGCGTACCGGCGCAGGGGGGGGCGTTCCGGCGCAGGAACGCCTTGGAAAAATGACGTAGTGAAATCTACAAGATTTCATGCAGTCACTTTTCCGACGCTGGTGCGTCAAATCAGGCGTAAGGATTGACGCACCATGTTAGGGATAGGGAAGGTTGGAACAGTGCTGGAGTTGCGTCGCGCTTGCGACACAGCTTCAGCACTGCGCTAACCTTCCGCCCGGCAGATGCGTCATGCATCTGCTTATCCTTAGCGCCACGATGCGCCGCATTGTAAATGCGGCGCATCGGACGTGGCGCAAGGGTAAACTTGCGTGACGCATTTTCCCTGGCTCATCCCTGCTGATATGCAGGGATGCGCCAGGGAACGTAAATATGCCCCGTGGAGATTAAGTGATTTGCCCAGAATCACAGGATGTTCAGCGTCATTGCCGAGACTCAAACCCAGTTCCCCAGATTCAAGGTCGACCACCCTAGCTGTTAGGCCAACTCCTCTCCCCGGCATATCTTAAAATAATGTAATGCCAGGGCTGTGTGGCCCTTTGATAGAGGGAATTTACATTTAACGAGTGAAAGTATCAATTAATAAAGGAATGATGCTTTATATAATGCCCTGCTGCCTCCTGGTGGTAAAATCTAGACTGGAAGCGAGGGTGCATTCATATAATGATTGAAAAGCCAGGTTTTAAGTTACTTTCTCCAGACTGATGTGGAAGAGCTGAGGAGGATATCCAAGGGTAGGTTGTTCCATAGTTTGGGAGGATAGTAGGAAAAAGAGCGCCCAAACTACCTTGCCCTCTTAATAAGAGAAACAAGGTCCAGATTGATATTGGAAGAACACAAATCACGAGTGGATTGGTATTGGTGTAGGAGGTGATAAAGGTAACTATCGCCTTGGTTAGAATAGGCACTGAAAACCAGACAAAGGGCCTTAAAAAGGGAGCTCTTGGCTACAGTTAGCCGATGGACCTGCTCCAGATGGCTGGTGATCAGGTGGTGTCAAGGAATGTTGATAAGTAGTGTGGTGGCAGGAATCTGAGTTAAATTAACCTGTACTCAACCCTCTGGTAGCTTGGCACAGAGCAGTCAGGCTTAACTTAAAGGCAATGTGTAAAGTATTTATGCAGCACTCAAACAGCAATAAAGTCAAAACACAACACAAGAAACAACCCAAACCAATTTAGAAGAATAGAGTAAAACTGAACACCAAAATGACAAAAATTGAATCAATAGAAACGGAGATGTGCAATTTAAATATTTCAGGTAAGTATAGTGCTTAGAGCAAATCCCAGCAATCTTGTCGTGAGAGACCAGGTGAAAGACACAAGTTCAGGCCGATCATGATGGAGCGCATGCTCGATACAGGGACCAGGCCTGTCCCACTGAGAAAGTTACCTTCTAAAGTCTAGCGCAAAGAGTCCAGTTCGAGGTGTAGAAGGTCGTGTGGAGCAAGGAGAGCGTCACAGAGGGTTCATCACCATTGCACAAAGAGCAGACCCGGCATCACGGATGGTCATCACTCTAGCGCGAAGATCCTTTCGGGTGTCATGGATGGTCGTTGCTGGAGCTTCACATTGAGAGTCACCATGGGCTGTCGATGCGATAGTGCGAAGTGCAGATCTTGCATTGCTGGGCATCACTGGTGGTTGCTGTAGAGCAAAGAGTTGGGTTTACCGGAGCTTCAAGTTGGCGTGTGGCACAGTGATCAAGATCTTGGTGTAAACGGGCCCGTTGGAAGTCGTGAAGAGCCCAAAATTTCAGAATGTCTCCTTTTCGTCTAGCAGGAGCTCAACTGATGTCACACCAAGGGTCCAGGACCTGGGAGGCACCTCTTGGGGATCAGGAACTTACATTTAACAACAACAAAATCCTTGGGTCTGAAGTGCTGAGACCAGCACAAAGGAACTCTAGAGGTAGTCTCTAGTGGCTTGTGGGAAGATCCCTTTCAGGACAAAATCCCTCACCCACCATCTGCAGGATTTAGGATATCCTAGTAAGCGTAAGAACAAAAACATCCCTGAGCTCCTTCCTCACAGTGAGGGAGTGGTAGCCGTTGGCGAGACCAGGCCTTCTCGCCAAGAGGAGAATCCCAGATGATGAAGCATGCCAACTATGGTGGGTGAGGGATTTCGTCCTGAAAGGGATCTTCCCACAGGCCACTAGAGACTACCTCTAGAGTTCCTTTGTGCTGGTCTCAGCACTTCAGACCCAAGGATTTTGTTGTTGTTAAATGTATTGATTGGGGATGTAATCCTTGCAGGTCTCTAAAAAATTTCCCTAGGACTCTCCCCTCCCTTTCTATGTTAAGATCAGGAACTTACTCCAGCAGAGGCCAGCAGAGCTCAGACAGGTCCATTTGCAGAAATAAGCAGGTCCAGTGCAGCAGGTCAGCTGGGCAGTTGCAGAGAGGCCTCTGCAGCTTGTTGTGTCCCCGTAGCTCAGAAAAGGAGGTCAGTCAGTTGACCCTTGTAGTTACTTCAGCCTGGGATGAAGGGTGCAGGTCCAGTCTTCCTTCTAAGACAGCAGGGCAGGCCTCAAGCAACAGGGTAGTCCTTTGGCAGTAGGGCAGTCAGTCTTCTTTGGTACCCACAGGTACAGGATTGTACTGAAGAGTAGGTCTGAGGGTCCTATTTTTATACTTGGTGCCCATTTTGAAGAGGAACAAACTTCTGGAGTCTTCTCCCCAGAGAAAAGTCTGGAATTTCATGCGTCCCTGCCCTGGTCCCATTCTGTCTGCAGATACAATAGGCTAGTGTGAAGTCCTTTCTGTGTGAGCTGAGGCAGTGTCTTTGGAGTGCAAGTGCGACAGTTGATTGCCCTCCCTCTCTCATCAAGTCAGGATTACCCATCCTACCAACATCCAGTCCCTCTATTGTGTGGCTGTCTGGGAGGAATACACAAAGGGCAACTGCCAACTAAACCTATTCATGTGACTCAGGAAATAGGCTGCAAGCACCAAATGGTTAGGCCGAGAAAATGCCAACTATCTAAAAGTTATCAAATACAAAAAGGGGAAAGCTTTCTTCTTCTCCAATTGGTTAATTGAGGACAAAATCACCTGTTCATAGGCCACAATTTCTTTTGGAACATTCTGAGTCGGTGGAATAAATTTTGATTTATTAGAATTTGAATTTTGGTAAAAAAATGTACGAAAATAATTCTAAATGGAATGGTTAAATAAATAACCTATTCAAACAGAAAAGTTAGTTGTTTGATTGATGCTCTAAAGCAAAAGAGCGCAAGTTGTGAAGGAGTCAGGTCCCCTTTTTGTATTTGATAATTATTACGGCCCTACCGGACCCCTGTCCTTTGGGCCTAACCCCTCCAGTTGTGATAACTATCTAAAAGTGGCATTTTCAGAATTGTGACTTAAAATCCAACTTAGGTATTAAGGGATTCAAATTACATTACCTCAGACACCAAACATGAATTCCTACATGCTCCTAAACAAATGTTATCACTTATTAAATGTAATAAGGTAACCCAATATTATGCTATGGGAGAGGTAGGCCTTGTAATAGGGAAAAACAATTATGAGAGTTTTTCACTACCAGGACATGTAAAACGTAATAGTACATGTCTGGCTTTTTAAATACAACACACGCTGCCTACCCTATGGGTGACTTATATGTATTAAAATGGAGTTCTATGCCTGGCAAAAGGTTTATTTTGGCAAGTCAAAGTGACAATTTAAAACTGCACACACAGGCTGCAATGGCAGACCTGAGGCATGTTTAAAAAGGTTACTTAAGTGGGTGGCACAATAAGTGTTGCAGGTGAACTAGAAGCATGTAATTTACAAGTCATGGGTATATTTTATACCACTTTCCTAGGGACTTACAAGAAAGTTAAATATGCCAATTAGGTGTAAGCCAATTTTGCCATGTTTAAATGAGTGAGCACAAGTACTTTAGCACTGGTTGTCAGCGGTAAAGTGAGCAGAATCCTAGAGCCAGCAAAAACTAATTCAGCAATAAAGGAGGAGTGAAGGCAAAAAGTCAGGGAGAGACCCTGCAGAGAAGACCAGGTCCAGCAATGGGGCGTAAAGAGAACCATTCAAGAGCACCTTGAAGCAAGGCAAATGAAGAGGAGGAGTAAGGAGTTAATGAAACTTGTTGTGGCCTATTAGATTGGAAGGAATAAAATCATTTGAGAGCTGATTTATAGATGCCAAAGGTAAGGAGGGGACAGATCAAAATGGGATTTTAGACGATATCAAAGGTTGCAGACAGGTCTATTAGTATCAAGGCAGTGGTACCTCCTTGATCTAAGATGGTATGAGATCTTCAGGACATAGCTGTCTCTATTTTGTACTGTGGTCGAAACTCAGATTGAGATCCATTAGAAGTGTCATAGCTATGAAGATATTGTGATGACTGAGGGTTATCATGCTTTTCCAAGATTTTAGAAAATGTAGAAGGGATCTTATAATAATTTCCCAATGGTGCTTTACAATTTCCGATATCGTGTACGCAGGCTTTTATATCTTGGGCTTTTGCATGGAGAGACTTTACTCTAATGTTGCTAGGAACTGTGCTATTTCTTGAACTATTTTGCAGGCTTGTATACCTATAGTGTGCCTTTATACGGAGGGAATTTACAGTAAACGTTAGTATGGAGCTGTGCTATTTCATGGTCCTGGAAGAAGGCTTTGAAACATTGAAAGGAGTCTTTGTAGAGAAAGAATTTCCTGTGATGCTGCTATGAGACTGTGCAATATCCTGGACCTTGTCTGCAGCCTTTTCTAGCTGCATCTCGGACTTCTAGCAGAAAGATATTAGTGCAAAGCAATATGAAGCTGTATCATTTCACAAGCCCTCATTGGCATGCTTATATAGACGCCCCTTATATGTTTGTATAGCGAGGTTATCACATAATTCCACGATGCATCTGTTCCTTTTCCTGGACACCGACTGCAGTCTTTTATAGACGCATTTGTAGAGAGAGATTTTACTGCAGTGCTGATAAGGCAGTGCATCATTCCCACATCCCAACTGCCTAGCTCCGGTGCTTTGCTTTAAGATCTTCTGTATAAATAACGAAGCAGAGCCATTGCTGGTGTGAGCTGCAGGGAGCTCCCAGGCATACATCTGTTTGCTCACACACAGGTTGGTGGATGATAGATTTAACTCTGCTGAGTTTATTAACTGTGACTGGCAATGAAGTGCTAAGCTGAGCAGCTGTCTTGGGAGCTGGAATTAGAAACTGCTGCAGTCTTTTAATGCAGTTAGTAGAATTAGCAAACCCACTTTTAACACCTTAGAGGAAATGAGGGGTCAAGGATATTTGTTAGAAGTTGTACCCTTCCTATTTGAATAGCAATATATGTCTATTGTGAATTGCTATTGATCTTCCACTCTCTAAAGAAAAAAATATTCTCCGTGCAGAATGCAAATGTGATGATTTGTCATACCTGAGAGTTCCACCACACCTTTGCAGTGTTTTAACCAGTATTGTCCAGAATGATAATGCCTGACAAATGATTGCTCAAAACATGTTGCATGGACTGGATATTCCAATAATTCACAAGAAATTTAAAGGAACAAGCAAACAAAATTCTTAATCAGCGGCAGCCATTTTTACAGATGTTGGGTCTATGGCATAGTCCAAACCTTTGACGTAATATGGAACGTCAGCGACAGACACCAAAATCCTATTAAAGCTTAGCGAAAGACCTCTCAATCATTGATTCCAACAGATGCACAAACATACATGCACACGCGCACGCTCACACACAGGTAGGTGCCCTGGCACCCAAGGACTGCATATCGCAATACTGAGGTCAATAAAATCGACCTGCAGATATATCAACTCCATAATATTAACTTACCGGTGTACTGTCACGATACACATTTATAAGTTAGCCCTGGGACTAGGGGGAAGCCGAATGGTTGATTGATCCTTTTAAAGCTAGAAGATACTCATTTTTGATTAGGTAGGTGGGATCTTTTGATAAGGTATGTAGATTGTTTAAAGTATAGTGCATTGCCGTAGTTTATGTCTTAAAGTACACAAAAGTGATGGATGGAATGATTGAATTAATCTCAGTCAGTGGTAATTACTCGGGCTGCACCCCAGTCCATCGTTATTTTGCACACCATGCCACCTCAGTTTAAACCCAGCCGTAGGCAAATCAGTATTGACCCTGCTCCAGTGGGTGGAGTTTAGCCCGAACTACCAAGACAGGTGCTCCCTGAACTGGAACACAATCAACTCAGGACTGGTTTCGCACTAGTTAGGACTCATCAGCCAGGTATAGCTTGATTCCGGTGACATAGTGTGCAGGGGACCCATGTCTGGGCATACTCGTCCCACTTAGGGTGACACACTAAAGTTTACAAAAGTGATGGATGAAATGGTTGAATTAATATTGGACACTGACAATTACTTGGGCCGCATCCCCTTCCGCATTCTTTTGCACACCATGCCACCTCACTTTGGACCCAGCCATATGCAAATCAGTCTCGACCTTGCTCCAATGGGAAGAGTACAGCTCAAACCTCCTGTCCAGGTCCTTCCTGAACTGGAACACAAGCAACCCAGAATCAGTTTTGCGCTAGTAGGGGCTCATCAGCCAGGTATATCTTGGTTCCAGTGATACAGTGTGCATGTTACCATATCTGGGGATACCCGTCCCACTCAAGGTGACACACTAAAGTATCCATAAGTGATGGATGGCATGCTTGCATTAATCTCAGCCACTGTTAATTACTCAGGTCTGTATCCCAGTCTATCATTATTTTGCACACCATGTCACCTCAGGTTGGACCCATTAATATCCAAATCGGTCTCAACTCTGCTCCAATGAGGAGTCTAGCCCAAACTGCCTAGTGAGGTTCTCCATTAACCGGAACACAATCAACCCAGGCGATGCCACCTCAGGTTGGACCCATTCATATGCAAATCGGTCTCAACTCTGCTCCAATGAGAAGAGTCTGGCCCAAATTGCCAGGCCAGGTTCTCCATGAGCTGGAACACAATCAACCCAGGACTGTTGTTTCTCGAATCAGGGCTCTTTAGCCAGGTATAGCTTGTTTCCTGTGACCTAGTGTGCACACAAACCACATCTAAGCTTACCCATCTCACTAACTGCGACACACTAAAGTATACAAAAGAGATGGATGGGATGCTTGAATTAAATTGTAGCCATTGGTAATAACTCGGGGCTGCATACAAGTCCATCATTATTTTGCACACCATGACACTTCAGGTTGGACCGAGCCATATGCAAATATGTCTCAAACCTGCTCCAATGGGAAGAGTCCAGTCCGAACTGCCAGGCCAGGTTGGAATGCTAACCCGAGCAATTGCCAGTGGTTAGACTCATTGCAAGCTTCCTCGCATCACCTTTTGTGTGCTTGTAGCTTATGTCATGGCTGGGTGGGGAGTCACAATATTGAAATTTTAACACTGACGTGCACTTACGACTATTTACTACTATTATTTATTCAACACATTCAAGGTAAGTAGATGAGTTAGAATGGCACAGCTACACTTCTTTATGTGTACTTACATTGCCCTGCTGCCCAGTGTAGTCAGGATTGGTGGTGTTCTATCCTAAGAAGAAATGCACACTTGACCCAATATTGGTGGATGCTTTTAGTTCAGAGTTACAACACATCTGGCCGTGGATGAATAGTTCACAGTCACTATGTTAAGGTGTTTAATCAACCTTTAATGATATTCAGCGTAAAAAGGCAGGCATAGACTATAGTTTATAGTGTTTTAGCTCATGTGTGGAAACAATTTCTATATTAGACATATAGTTTTGTCTATAGCAAAAATCAAAGGTGCCCCGCCCCAAGAGGAAGGATTTTATAACCTCTATCCTGGTACTTGAATAATAATAATAATAATGGACACATGAGGAACAGATGTCAAGAAACACCAAGACTACCCTAAAACTACGGGCTTCTTTACATTTTTGGACAGACATCTAAATGTTTTCAAAGAGCAATATAAGGGTCATTATTCTTTAACCAAGGGAATTTTTTTGTGCTCTATTTAATGTTCCTCTTTTTAAGACCACACAAATATACACTCGTTTGTAGCTGATGAGTTCCCTGTCTTTGGTGGATTTTCGTGCAAACAGGAAAACTCTTGCTGGCTGCTCTGCCTGGGAAAGAAGCTGATTCTAATGAAGATTAGTTCACCTGCGTTTATATTATGTAATCTGAGTGGTTCTGAACCTTGGAGGATTCTAGGATGGGGTCTGCTCCCCACTGTTTGAAAAAATGTGTAAGGGTCGCTAACTAAATCTGTTTTATTGGTACTCAACAGTGTAAATGAGGAGGATGAACTAGGATTCCAGCAGCATACTTTCAGGATAAAAATATACACACTCCTGGGCTTGACTGCTCATACCATGTCACCAAATGAATAATGCAGTACAATAATAACAGTCTAAAAAGTAATGTGAACAATAATCAAACATTTCTCTTTCCGTTATGAAGACCTGCATAGAGTGAGCAGCATTTCAAATATATCATTTAGCTGGCACCATGGATTTGTTTGAGAGAAATCGCCTCAAAAATCTCTTCCTGCGTGTTAGACCTGACAGTCTTAGGGTGGTCTTCCCCCCAACTTTTTGCCTAACTCTTCCACTGTTTCTGATCTTGTTCTTGCTGGCTTTAGAACTCTGAGCACTTTACCACTGCTAACAAGTGCTAAAGTGCATGTGCTCTCTCCCTAAAACATGGCAACACTGGCTCATACCCAATTGGCATATTTAATTTACTTATAAGTCCCTAGTAAAGTGCACGACATGTGCCGGAGGCCTGTAAATTAAATGCTACTAGTGGGCCTGCAGCACTGATTGAGCCACCCACATAAGTAGCCCCTTAGCCATGTCTCAGGCCTGCCATTGCAGGGCCTGTGTGTGCAGTTTCACACTGCATGTCGATGTGGCAAGTAAACCCTATTGTCAGGCCTAAACCTTCCCTTTTAGTATATATAAGTCACCCTTAAGGTAGGCCCTGTGTAACCCAAAGTGCAGGGTGCAGCGTATTTAAAAGGCAGGACATGTAGTTTTCAACAGTACATGTCTTGGTAGTGAAAGACTCCCAATCTCTTTTTTTACTACTGTAAGGCCTATCTCTCCCATAGGTTAACTTTGGGATTATAATATTACATTTTATAAGTGTAATTTTTGATTGGGACAAGATAGATATTTCGAGTTGGGTGTCCCGCACTCACAATTTAAAATCACTACTTATGGTAAAGTTGGGTTTGGAGTTGCACGTCTAAAAATTGCACTTTTAGAAAGGGGGCATTTTCCTCACTTAAACCAATCTGTGCCTGTCTCCAATACCCGTCTGGGGTGGGTGACAGCTGGGCTTTGTGCATTCCTTCTAGACAACCACACACAAAGGAGTTTAGGTGTGCCTTATGGGCCATTCACTTCTTGTTGGCCCATCACCTGGCTGATGGGTCTTCGTGGGCTGGATGGGGGGGAGGAGCTGACGCTTGTACCTCAAAGGGCTGAGCTTGTCCCCACACAAAGAGCTGCATACTCCCCTGTAGTGAGTCTGGAGCCAGGGCAGGAAGGGCAGGGATCTTGTGCACATCAAAGGTTTTCTTTGAAGTCTCTCCCACTTCAAAGGCACAACTGGGTATAAGTACTAGACCCCTGGCATCCCCAACTCAGAACACATCTGGCCCTGTGACTACTCTGCTAGGATGAAGAAATGCAGTGCTACTGAAAGGACTGCCACTCTGCTGGACTGCTGCTTTTTTTTAACTCTGCCTTGCTATGCTCTTGCTTTGCTGAGCTGCCCTTCTACCTGCTGTACCCCTGCGTGGGTGAGAAGGACTGGACCTGCATCACTTGAACCCAGAGTGCCTTCAAGGGCTTGCTGGCTTGCCTCTTGTTGCCTAAGTCTCAGGCACACAAAAAACTTAGATCCCTTGGGCTAATCTGCTTGTGAGTTTGCCCTGCCAAGTGGTACCTCCTCAGTCCTGGACCCTTGGAAGTGGGCGTAGAGGTTTGCTCCAGCAAAACTGATGCATCCTCTGCTGCGAGAGCAGAGTCGGTGCTTCGCCGCTGTTGCGGGAACTGGATTGGGGCATCGCACTCTGAACCAATGCATCGCACTCAGAAAAACTGCTTTCGAAACGAAGCATCACCGCCACTGCGTGGAGAAGATTGACACATCACTCCTACAGCATGGAGAAACCCTGGCACATCCCATTGGGAAACGCCACACTTTGGAACCGATGCTGCTCTCACGGACCTGACACTTTGCCACTTTTGTGTGGAGAACTCCAGCTCAACATCCCAACTGCATGGGGATCATTAGCACATCTCGTGTTGCGACAAGGATTAAGGTACTTTTGCTCAGCTGGCCCTGCGTGGGTCATGTAGCCGGACTGCATTCCAACTCGAGCAGTCTGAACTCTTGACTTTGTCTAGGTCCAGTGCGACCAATTAACTCTTTAGGTGCTACTGAGCCCTATATTTTGCTTTTAATCTTTAAAAATTTGTATCTCCACTTCTACTGGAGGAATCTTTGTTGTTTTGGTCTTGTTTATAATATCATAATCTATTTGTCTTAACTGGTGTGGAGTCTTTTTGTGGTGTTTTCACTGTGCTTTTGGTTTAAGTGTTGCGCAAATACTTTACACATTGCCTCTTAAGTTAAGCCTGACTGCTCTGTGGCAAGCTACCAGAGGGTTAGCACAGGATACTTTAGGGTGTGTAGTGACTTACCCTGACTAGGATTGTGGTCCCTACATGGACAGGGTGGATACCTCTGCCAACTAGAGACCCAATTTCTAACACTGTTGCTGTGTCCAGAGAGTGTAGCTCTGCCGGCAGGGGAAAAGACAAGTTGGCATACATTACTGATGTTTTTTGTTGTGGTTCTCTCTGGAAAGCTGCTCATACTCATAAATAAGTTGACTGAGGATAAAGTCATATGGGCTCATGTAGACCCTGGTGGGCATCCTGCAAACTCACTAGGAGAGCAAAGGCTACGGCTGCCACTCCCCCTGTAAAAGACTGCTTCCTTACTTAGAGATTCCAACCTGCCTGGCAGGGACCTTTAAATATTCAGTGTAATTCCCACCCAGGTGGATGATTTCAAGGCTGCCTAGTTTGCAAAGTAGCCACCATATTTGTAGCACCCGCTCAGTACACCTCTTTGTTTTTCAAGAAGGAGCTCCCAAGGCAGGAGTTTGTACTTCATAAACAAAAACATAACGGCTCCGGTGTGAAGTGAGTGTTCACTGATGGATTTCCCATCCGGGAATACCATGCATCTGATGGCAGATCCAGGCAGAGAAATCGAGTGACTGTCACAATGTCCTACATAGAATGGAGCGACTGCCAACATGATCTGACAGCACTGTGGGAAGATGGGCCATTCAGACAAAGATTTACACCAGTGGTGATGGCAAAGGCTCCTCCATTGTGAACCCTCCACTTTCTCCTTCTCTAAACAGCATGAGAGAACATCAAGCTGGGTTGAACAGAAGAACTATTGGTTTAAGGCGGGGCTGTCACACTGCTAAATTCTAAGTGAGGCCTGAGGCCTGCACGGTGTTGATTTACTGACAATGCTGAGTGTATTGTTTATTTATTTAGGAGTTATCTAAGGTCCTGTTATTCATGCATCGATAACTAAATACCAGTGAGTTGTACAAAAAATATAAAAAAATAAATATGTGAGCAGTGAGTGATCGAGTTCAGTACAATGAGTTGAGAATAGCAATCCCACATTCTTCGGTCTGGAAATGAGGAAGGAATGGCTTCAGGCAAACTATCACCTGAAAACTACAAACACGATGTGTTGCACCCAGAATGCTAATAACAGATGATTCGTAACATCAAAGGGTCAATTCTTAAATGCCTCAGTGAGATAATAGACCAAAACGATTAAGGCCTAAATCCAACCCTTGAAAGAGAAGTGGAAATGTTAAGATTTAGAAAACATTCAACCTGCATGAAAAAGGGAAAATTCCCAGGAAACTTAATGACAATTGAAAAATGCTTGCAAAAGGTTCTCCAGCTCATAACGTCTTTTAGGGGAAAGTATGTAAAGAATATCTTTAATGTGAGGGTTGGCAGGTGCCAGACTAGGGGGCAGGAGTAAATGCTAAATTTTAGCTGGCCATTGCAAAGCAGAAATATTGTGTAAACAGAAAGGCATGAAATCTGCAAAATGACATTTCAACTAGGGTCTCTCAAAAATCTCATAAGGACAAAATGAGTTCCTGAGCTTTCAAGTTAAAACCCTTAATTAGGAGTGGCTGAGTGCTGTTGCACTTGCACTACAACCAGACTCCAACCCCATTATAGGCAGCACACACCCATACACCCACACAGCCTTGTCACAAGGAAGAGGTGACATCAGGAGACAGCAGCAGTCATAGAGACACTGGCCATCGTGAGGGGGTGGCAGTCCATACAGCAAGGGGCTATAGGAAATACTGAGAAATACCTGCAGAGATCTAGAAGCTGCTGGAAGTGAGCTATGCCTTTATATGCAGGTCACTTGGTTGGACCCTTACCACTCTCTCTTACCCAGCTAGCACATGTGACACAAATTAGATATCAGAGAAAGGCCTATAACAATGCACAGCAAAAGAAGAGCACTGTGTCATTGTAAGAAATTGTGCTATTAGTTGTGCAGGTTGTGTGGATTGAGCAAGTAATCGGTCCACAATTGTCTCTTTTCTGGGAACCAGGCACCCCATTGTAGCATATAACTCCTTCAGGGTAGTGAAGCAGAGCAGTCCAAGGACTACTCAGGGAAGGTGTTGTGGGCGCGTAATCGCCACTGTCTGGCACACAATAAAAACACTCAATAATTGATTGTCCAGTCAGTGCCTTTTCTTTGAAAAAAGAAAGATACATATATTACATACACACACCTAAACACTAAACATTAATTTCCAAACATATTCATCAGACAGATGGAATTACCTTTGGTGACATTCTGAAATTGCATTTGCCCCTAGAGGGTCATGACCCCTGAAATCGAAATGCCCCCCCCCCCCAACTATTCTACATGGAACATCACAATATAAGGAGGTCAGTGTAGATAAAGCAATCCTATTGTTTTTCTCATGGGGAGACCACATTCATATAAGGCAAGCATATTGGCTTTGTCAAGAGAACACCAGATTATAATATAAGGCAGGCCTATTGGCTTTGTCATCAGGTCACCCCATTATAATAAAAGGCAAGCCTATTGGCTTTGTCAGTGGGTTGCCACATTATAAGACCAGTAACCACATGTTAAAAAGCACCATTATTTCACTGAAATCAGGAACCAAGTTATACTAATGCACACTTACTGCCAATAAAAGCACTACAATGTTTACCAAAAACCATTGTCAGCAATATACAAGCATTGAAAGCAACATTACATGTGTCTGAGTCTTTCTTGTACAGTGTTAGGACACATAAAATGCACTCACACCATCAACCTCTAGAAGTCACCTGCACTCCTGAGCTGCAGAGCAAAAGCTCCAGCTCTGTATTACTTAAAGTACTGTGGAAAAGTCTCCCCATGTCATGTACCCTCAGACCTGGGAGATATAGGGTTAACATGGCAAATTATTCCTGGGGGTTGCTGCACTCCTTGCAGCTTTCCACTAACAGAAAAACACCAGAGACGTTAAGCAGGAAATGCCCACTTTCTAAAAGTATAATTTCCAAAATAATAATTTAAAATCCAACTTTGCCATTAAAGAGAATTTTAAATTACTAATAAAGTTAGTGGAAGAAGTATTTCATTAGCAGCTACCAATCCAAATTTAGCTTTTAATAAATATTACAGTGTTGCCCATGTATTCTCTAAGAAAGCAGCCAGCCTTGCTAAAGTAAAAGTCCTTTTTGGGAGATTTCACTGTAAAGACATGTTTACCATTAATCTATGTATATCCTACCTTTAACCCCTTGAGTGCTTATGACGGAACCACGCCGTCATGAGTCACGGGCGGCGTGTGCTCATGACGGCGTGGTGCCGTCATGCGCGGCCGCTCCGCCCACGCGGCATTAATTCCCCGCCTGTGCGGGCGAATTAATGAGCGGGCGTGGTCATGACGGAACCACGCCGTCATGAGCACACGCCGCCCGTGACTCATGACAGCGTGGTGCCATCATGAGCACCGAAGCGCCGCGCTCACCCCCTAGCCCCCCCGCGCCGCGGCGGAATTCGCGCTGCGGCGAAGGGGTTAAATATCAAGCGCCATGCCTTTATGGGCAATAAAGCAAACATACGGGTTGCTTAGCAATATTTAAAAAGAAGGTTTAGGCCTGTCAAAAGCAGTTAATTTCACCCGCTGAATTTGCAGTTTAAAACTGCCACAGGAAGATTACCTGTGTGCGGCTACCAGGATAAGTACAACTGTAGTCTCCTATCTGTACCCATGTGCACACATGTCTACATACGTGTTCACCTGAAACCAGCACAGTGTCCCTTACCCTAGTTATGTTACAGCAGCCTTATATTAAAAGATGGACATTGGCGGTAAACATGTGCAGGCTAATTATCATGAAATTACAGAGAGTTAGACTCTGGTAGTGAGACTCACCCACAGTAAAGTTCCAAAAACCAAGTGATCAAAAAGGAAACTATCTTGGCATAATAAATGGACGGAACCCATTTACAACAGTCACCAGCTTCCTCTTTACAGGTGATGACCTGCTAAGACTGGCTAGACTTGTTCATACTTTCCCACCTTAATTGTTTATGTACTTAAACTTTGCACTGACCTTCCTCCTGTTCTTAACTTACTCTCCTTCCTCCACAAGAAAAGATCACTTAGTTACTGTTCCTCCCTTCTTTCTACCCCTCTCCTTCTCCCTTCTATTTTGACTGATTTACTCCAGATCCAGAGAAGCTATCTTTAAGGGGCTTGCGGATTCCCCAGACTGACTCCACTCCTGTGTACATGTGTCAGCTTGCTATCACATTCTGAAGGGATTTATCACCATTTCACAGTTAGTGCTGGGTGATCTAGATTTTCAGCAGCAGTGCATTCAGGGTCAGGTAGGTCACTTTGGGACTCAGGAACTGGGGTGGCAGGTGTGTTATTTAGAACACAGACTCACATGCTTGCCATGAGTTCATCTTAAAATGTATTGCCCTTGCCTTAGTTCAGCTCCCTTGGTATCAATGGTGTTTGTTTCCCTGCTCCTTGGGGGGGGGGGGTGTAGGGTGGGGGGTACTTCTGTTCCCAGACACCAGAACTGAACAGCACTGCAGTAACTAAACAGTTTTTTTCTATCATAAAACAGTGTACCCAGATGCTTTCCCACCCAAACCATTTATTTACTTGGGTTGATAATCTATCTTCATGGAATGGTTCTCTTTAGGGGGCTTGTTCAATGGGGCAGCGCCTCACAGTCCTCATTCTCTACTGTACATTATAGTGATACTCATGGGTGTTGCTATTAATTGTGCAGCAGTTTCAGTGATTCCTGGACCCAGGGGTGTGAGGGACAACTGGACCTTCATTATGGCTGTATTTGGGTATAGAACTGTGGCTAGGGCAGGGAATGTCCCTCGCTTGCATGAGGGCCCCTGGGCACCCATGATACACCACAGTCCCTGTGAGTGTACAGCTGCAGTTTCCTCCACATGCTGGGGCAGATTTACAAGCCCCTTGCGACACATTTGTGCCGCCGTTGCGTCACTTCTGTGATGCAGCGGCGGCGTATACCATGCGCCACTTTGCGCCTTATTTACAACGTGACGCATATAGGGAGTTGCGTCACGTTGTAAAGCCCTGCTCCACATGAAACCTGCGTCAGGTTTCATGTGGGCGTTCCGTCGCAGGGTGGGCGTTCCGTCGCAGCAAAGCCTCGTAAAAGTGACGCAGTGAAATCTACAAGATTTCACTGAGTCACTTTTACGACGCTGCTGCATCAAACCCTTACGCCTACTTGAAGCAGGCGTAAGGAATGACGCACCACGTTAGGTATGGGCGGCCCCTTTGCATTGCTGGAGCCGTGTCGCGCTTGCGACACGACTCCAGCAATGCGCCGCCCTTACGCCACAGGATGCGACACTCAATGGCCTATCCTTGCGCCACAGTGCGCCGCATTGTAAATGCGGCGCATCCGTGGTGGCGCAAGGAGAGAATTGCGTGTCGCATCTATTCTGGCGCATCCCTGCTGATTTGCAGGGATGCGCCAGAACTTGTAAATCTGCCCCACTGTCTCTACCCTAACACACCACATTGCAATCAGAAATCTCAAGCACTGAGAACGTATGAATTCATTGCACTCAGTTCCACTTACAAACACACAATACACCAAGTGATACAGAACCAAGTAATATGTAACCACTGCACATATTTAAATGCAGCAACATTGGCCAGCTCACCCCTCAGTGGTTCTGTGAGCCTGAACTCTGCCCGACTAGTTAAGCATGGTATCTAATAAGCCTAACAAACACCAAGATAAAACTACCTCGGACAGAAATACTGGCATGGTTAACATTCAAGTCCAACCCAGTCCTGTCACAACTCAACAACATCATTATACACCTTCCATCAATGCTCAGCGCGGATGAAAAACTCAAAAGCCATTCACAGAACCACCTGTAATTGCTTCGAAACAGCCACCCACGCAGGCAAAACTCGCTGGAAGAGGAAGAGATACTAATGAGAGCAGTCATTGGTGAAGGCAAACAAAACATGTCAAACCTGCCAAAATATATACACAAAAATCATTGCTCACGTAGCGCATAAGAAAACAATAAAAAGGCGCTGGCCATGTTCTTGTAAATTAAGTAGTGCTGGAAAGAGTGGGCAATGTCTCAAGAGGGCACTATGTAGGAAAAAGAAAATTAATTCTGAATGCTTGGGTGAGTGTTCAGCTGGTCACTGCTACTGTCCACTGCAATCGCTTTTCACTCCTTAACATCACTTAATTAGAAAAGCTCATACTAGCCGGGCAGCATTTTGTTCAGTATGGCTTCCTTAGTATTGTCTCTGCCTGCTCAAAAGGATGCCTGTGTTCAGCCCCACCCGCCCCACCCCGCTACACTACCCAAGCATTTTCTTGACCGGTCATTGTTTTAATTGGGCGGATGATTGGACTATTTGCTGGCAATCTTCATGAGTTCAGTTCTTCCTTCCCTGTCCAGTACTTACGTGATGATAATGACGATGAGGAGGAGGAGGACGCCCGCCTCCCATAGAGATGAACCCCACAAAGAAGAACTCTTCTTTTAAAATTCCTTTGAAACCAGGACTTTTGCTGTCATCCCTAAGTGATCCATACCCCTAATGGGCCTTAAAAACATGACTTCCTGCTAAAGCAAGACAAAGGCAAAGTTCATAAACAAAGTCCTACCCTTCGTAAGTACTTGGAAGAGGAGGGAAAAATCAAACCAATGGAGATTACCAATATGAAATGCTAGCATTAATTTTCCTTTTTCATCCAATTCCTTATGTGATGAGGTTCTACCCAAACTTTATGCCTTTGTTGCCTTCATCTGACATTAACAATTAGACATGCTAATAAACAAAAAAATGCAACAGCATACCATTATTAATACATTACCAAGAAAAAAACAGTAGAGACATTTATGGCAAAATATCCGCAGGGAGAACAGAGTGCCAAAAGCAAATTTTGGATCACAGGCCTCATCAACTTCGTGGTGCAAAATCAATGTGGACCAGGAAGGCCGGGCTGCAGCTGAGCAGATATGTGAAATGGATGCTACCCCAAACTCTGCTCAGGAAGCAGTTAGCCCAAGTGTAGAGTGTCCTCCTAGGAAGAGGAAACCCTGCATGACAGTATGCCAGAGAAATGACAGACTTCATAAACTAGTCAAATATAGAATTTGCAGACTTGCAATCCTTTCAAGCTACACCAAATGTAATGAAATAAGTTGTTACACCGGTGAAACTCAGAGGACCTGCTCGGATACATTCGTTCAGCCCGAGCTGCAACAAGAAGATGTAACCATGATTCAACCTATAAGAAAGGGCATGGTTAAGAGGCACGAGCAGTGGCGGCAACAAGATGGCCACAACCTGAGAGGCTCCGTTGCGTCGAGCTTCTCTTCTTGCCGAAGGAGCCTTTGCACCGCAACGCTGATGGTCGCAGATGGGTGTTAGCGCATCGGAGACTGCCAGGAGTACGCGGGCATGTTTCCGACCGCTTTCTTCAACAAGTAACCTTTTTTTATCCCCGCATTGCGATCTCCTCAGCAATGGCGACCGCCATTTTGAGCGTTTCCGATATAGCGCGCAATTAACCCATTGACTGCTTCCTACTGTATCTGGAATTTAGACCTCCTGCTACTCTTTCTGCACGTTTTTTATCTTGCAAGAGGATACTTCTTTTTTCAGCAGATTAAAGGGTCTGTCTTCTCCTAGGAAGTTTGAAATCATTTCTCCTCGGCACCATGTCTGCATTATTTTTCTCCCTGCAGCATTTCCTGTCACTTGGCATATTTTTGTCTTATTATATTATCAACATTTAACGCATTCCTTATCTGCCCGGATATCTATTGAACTTTTATGCGTTTACAGTCTAGTCCAGTAATTTATTGAGCGCCAATATTCATTCTCTACAGCATTAATATACTTCAGGACATACAAGCCTGCAGGTTGCTTTAGCTCCTGCTTATATATCACTTGCTGGCGTTTTATGTGACAGACGACTGTTTTTTTCTTGCAATACCTGTCTGGAATACTATCTTTCTACGCCCTCACGCTCTGCTCATTATACCCAGAGACACGTTTTTGTCTTTATCCTGGTGTTTTTCATATTTTGAGCCCTGTATTCGCCTCATTGGTCTGTAAGTCATGGATCATTTGCAGTCTTCCAAGCCTCAAGGTGCTGCAGGGGCTGTCTCTGCAGGTCGTAAAGATACAACAACGAACTCTGGCAAGCGACTCAAGAAGAACCTCTGTCCTCCGCCTAAATCACCTCCTCCCCTTACGCTGGAGGATATTATGGAGGAATTGCGAATGATTCGTCCCTTTATGTTTGACACCACCGCTACTCTTCAGAGGATTGAAGAGAAATGGTCCGGCCTTGACTTGAGACTATCTGATGTCGAGCAGAAGATAAGTGATACTCAAGACATCATTGCTAAAGTTGATACTCTCACCAAAGAAGTTACCCAACTTAAGAAGACTGCAGAGGATTTAGAAAATCGAAATCGGCGTAACAACCTACACATTTATGGAATTCCGGAAGGTTCCGAAGGCTCTGACATGATCTCCTTCCTGAAAACCCAAGTCTTACAGATTGTTGGCCTTCCTAAATCAATGGATTTTAATATTCAAAGGGCGCACAGATTAGGGCCTAAATCTGCTTCCTCCTCTACTAAACCAAGGGGCATCATCGCATATTTCCTGCAGTACGCTGATCTTATGGCGATCCTCAACGCTGCCAAACAGCATAAGCAGATGCTATGGTCCGGGCATAAAATCTTCTTTAGTCAAGATGTATCCAAACCAACAGCTAGCAGACGTAAAGAATTTCTTGATCTCAGACCAGCCCTGAAATCCATGAACGCTCGCTATGGCCTCATACATCCTTGCTTCTTTAAAGTGACACACAAAGACAGAACATTTTCCTTTGAGGATCCAGCTGACCTTCGGAAGTTCATCCATTCTCATCGAGGAGAACTCATGGAACTTAGCAATCATTGATTGTTTAGTTATCTGACATATATGTTTATTTTTCTCCCTGAGGCTTAATCTTTGTGGTATGTCGTGTCATCCACTTTGACTGTGTCTTTATTCTATTCATGTTTTCCAGGTTCCCCTTGTGCTGTCCTGTTGTTGAGGAATCATCCCTGCTTTACCCTCAGGTTTGTTACGTCTGTTTCATCCCGTTGCTTGGTTTTTTTATTGTTTGGTAAGTCACCTTCCTCCTTGTTTCATTCGTCTACTATTTTCAATTTGGAGTTTTTTCTCCCTCTTTTCTTTGTTATTTTCCATATCAGTTTTATTTCCTCTCGATGTTTCTTCTCAGTGGACTGGTCGTCTTGGTTCTTGCCGTTCCCCCCCCCCATACTATTGTTCTTCTTTTTTGTGGACTGTTATGGCTAAAGCCACTCGGCTTTCTGTCATCTCTTCTCTCTTATCTTCTCCTAGTCATCTTCTTTCCCCCACTTCATCGTTTTTCTGGCAACATTCTCCTTCTCCATTTCCTCCTATATCCTTTTCTCTCCTTTCTCAGCTTATGGCTCTTTATTGCTCCCTTATCTTGCTCCTGTGGTGGCCATCTGTTTCAATCATTTTACCTTTTGCAGTCTATTTTTTCATCCTTTTTTTGTCTTTTTATTCTCTACTCTTTCCCATCTCTAACTTCTTTCTACTTTCTGACTTACCTTTTCTCAAAACTTACACATGAATGGTCTTCGTGTTATCTCTTGGAATGTTAAAGGCATTCGCAACCCTGTTAAAAAACAGCGAATCCTATCTCATTTAGCAAGATTGAAATGTCAAGTTGCATTATTGCAAGAAACACATCTCAAACTGCAAGATTTATCTTCACTGCGTAAACAATGGGTGGGAGAAATCCTTTGTTCTCCGGCAGTGAATAATAAGAATGGTGTTGTTATCTTGTTTCATAAATCGTTAAATGTTCAGTTACAAAATGAGTTTCATGATAACAATGGTAGATGGTTATTTTTAAATACTACTGTTAATAATACTCAACTTTCCTTTTGTAATGTTTATGGCCCTAATGGCATTGATTTAGTCTTTTGGAGCGAATTCTCTACTCTTCTTTCATTGCATGCAGTTGATGATTTAATTGTGGGTGGTGATTGTAACCAACTCATGGACCCATTCCTAGATCGGAAATCACAAACCAAATACGTTCCCAATAAGATGCAGAAATCCTTTTATAAAGCCATCTCCTCGAGAGGTCTAATTGACTCATGGAGAACCTCTCATCCTGACACTTTAGAATTTTCTTTCTTCTCCCCTGTTCATAGGTCCCACTCACGCATAGACTATATTTTTCTTACTCAACACACCTTACAATTCATGACTAATTCAGAAATAGGCTCTATCTTAATTTCAGATCACGCCCCTGTCATTTTAGACTTGGATTACCCTTCACCTTCTCCCACCTCTCGACGATGGCGCTTTAATAACTCTCTCCTCTTAGATTCCCAATTTGTTGAGCAATTTACGTCCTTTATTGAAGAATTTTTCACAATAACCTTCTTTCCACCCCTCAATTTCATTATATTTGGGATGCCTTTAAGGCTGCTGCTAGAGGCTTTATTATTAACTTTGTTGCTCAGAAGAAGAAAAAAGCTCTTTCACAATCCTTCCTTATCCTTAAACAAATTAAAGACCTTGAACATCAATACTTCACCACAAATTCCACTGATACATTATCTTCTCTTATCAAAGCGAAGATGCAATACAATAAACACTCATGGGACTCTGCAACTAATAATCTCCTCAAATTCAATGCTAAAATGTATGGTGGCGGAACAAAGCTGGCAAATCCCTAGCAAATTATCTTAAAATTAAGAAGCAGAAATCCAAAATCATATCAATTACTGATAATCAGGGGGTCCGTCAATCTGCAGATGACAAAATTCTCGAATGCTTTGTCCAATATTACTCTTCTCTATACACTCCAGAGTCCAATCCTTCTTCCGCACAAATTGATTCCTATTTTCAAACCATTCCCAAATCTCTTGAACACTCTATAGATCTTACATCTCTAGATACTCATATCTCAGATAAAGAAATAATTAATGCTATTACTCAACTACCCAAAGATAAAACACCTGGTCCAGATGGCTTCACTGTTCGATTTTATCTTCATTTCAAACAAATCTTAATACCCCATTTACTTTCATTGATTAATTATTTTCTCAATAGAGGGCAATCTGATGGAACCTTTACTCAGGCAATGCTATGCCTGATTCCTAAAAAAGTCAGGGATCCCTCACTTTGCAAAAATTACAGACCTATCTCCTTGATTAACACAGATTGTAAAATTTATGCCAAAATTCGAGCCATTCGTATTAGCAAAGTTATCCCTGACCTCATCAATATCTGTCAGTCTGGGTTTGTCAAGGGTAGGTCAATTACTGACAACTCGAGAACTCTTCTCAACATCATACATCTTGCTTCCAAGATGGACTCTCCAGTTGCAGCTATCACTCTAGATGCTGAAAAGGCTTTTGATAGGGTTTGCTGGGATTTTATGTTTGGAGCGTTGAGATGGCATGGTTTTAGTCCCCACATTCAACATATTCAACTGTTATATTCTGCCCCTTCTACCTCCATTTGGGTTAATGGGTCTCAATCTAATTATTTTTCTCTCCATAGAGGCACCAGACAAGGTTGTCCTCTCTCCCCTCTTCTTTTTATTCTTGCTTTAGAACCTTTTTGGAAAAAATTAAACGTTCACCATCTTATACTGGTTTTAAATTTCAGAACATTGACATTAAATATACCGCTTACGCTGATGACATATTACTATACATCTCCAATCCATCCACCTCGTTACCTGCTCTTTTCTCCTTACTACGTGAATACTCTCTTGTATCGGACTATAAGTTAAATATTGATAAATCTGAGGTTTTGCCTTTAAACAAATTTTGCTTCTCCCATATGTTTCGTGATTCCGGTTTTGAGTGGAATCCTATCAGCATCAAATGTTTAGGTGTCCACTATTCGAATACTATTAGAGAAACTATTAAGGTTAATCACACAGACATATTGAAAAAGTTATCTACACTCATTGAAGGTTGATCCCCTCTTTTCCTTTCCTGGTGGGGCAGACTGGCTTCTATAAAGATGATGCTCCTCCCCATAGTCAACTTTTATCATTCAATGCTTCTCATCTCTCTCCCGTTTTTTTTTTTCAGAACTATAACCGCATCTTTATTAAATTTTTATGGAACAATCGAAAAGCTAGGATTTCTCTTTCCCGTCTTCAACAACCCAAAGACCTAGGTGGGGTTAACTTTCCAAATCTTAATCGTTATCACTCTGCCTTCACATTAAAACAAATTTGGCTTTTTTTAGAAGACTCTTCTTGCCCTCCTTCAACAGCCTGGAGCTCAATTGAACTTGCACAAATTTCGCCCTTTTCATTTCTTACAGCTATTCGCTTATCCCAACCCCCGAAGCGTTTTATCACTCCCATATTTAAATGCTCCAAAACACTTACCCATTCACTGTCTCGTTTCTTCACCTCACATATTGACTCTTACTATCAAATCCCGATCTGGTATAATAAATTCTTAAAAATCAATAACAGAGCGCTATTTTGGAAGGAATGGATTGATAAAGGCATTATTACTTATGACCTTTTACTTAAAGATAACTCCCCAAGGGACTTCTCAGACATTTGTGATTCTTTTCATATCTCAAATGCATATTCGTCCCAATACCCCTTGCTGTCCCATACCCTAACCTCAATTCTTTCTCAATGCAATTCTCCATCCATCCACGCTCCGTCCCTTTCCCCTCCACCAGATTTCTCCAATCCTCTTAAAGCTGCTGCTATCTACAAAATTACTATCCCATCCATCTGTTGATAGGTCCAAGTCTAAAATACAACTCCTATGGGAAGAGGACTTAGCTCAAGAATTCTCTTTTCAAGTTTGGGATTCTATTTGGTCAAAAATACACACTGCTTCCCGTTCTGCAAGCACCACACAGACGTTATATTTTTTTTATAATAGGCTTTTCTCACCCCTTCCGATCTCCATAAATTCAAACTGCTTGACTCCAAGAAATGCTGGTCTTGCCCACATGTTGATAGTGACTTTCTCCATATGTTTTTCATTGCCCATTGGTTAAATCCCTTTGGTCTCACATTTGGTCCAAACTAAATGATATCTTAGACACAGATTTCCCATTTGAGATTGTACATATTTTTATGGGTGGTACCTCACCTCTTTGGAATGTTTCATGTAATGTACGTAAGTTTATAGATTTGTATATTGCAATTTCTTTTCAGATTATCACTACTAATTGGAAGGATACTTCAAAATTTTCATACACTGCCTGGTGGAATCTGTTATGTCACCATCACAGGCTTGATCGTGCTTTTGCCACCTCTGTACCTTTATTAATCAAAAAGGATTTGTTATGGCTACCTTTAACCGATTTTCTTTCTAGACATGCTGTTTGAACTTTTACCTTTCTTTTTTTAATATCTCATTTGTTTATCTTTTATCTATTATCTTTCTTATTCCCAACTTATTAATACTCAGCCATGAATGATTTACTTAGTTTTTTGCTTTCTTTCTTTCTCTCTCCTTTCTTCTCTTTCTCTCTTTTCTTCTTTATCTCCTTCCCCTCCTTAAAAACAACAAAACTCTTAAAAGCTTTTTGTCTTAGGTACAGTTTTTATTTATTTCCCTATTTGGGATTGTATGGTACACATGGTTCTTTTAATATCTTCTCAATCTCCTTCATTACCATATTTTTCTTTGTATTGATGTTTTACTATGTTTATTTTATTCAATAAAGCTTTTTAAACTTAAAAAAAAGAAAGGGCATGGTTGGACTGGGACAGAAAATAGGCTTGGGCAAAACAAAAAACATGTGCCCCCCCATTACTGAATCAAATCGCTGAAAAAAAGTGGCCATTGCAAGGTAGAGTGGAGTGCATGCATTTGTGTATGCTGCAAACAATGATTGTGGAGCTATCAGGAACATCAACAGTAAAAATCGGCCCACCAGATTGCAAAATAAGCCCTCAAACAGCCAAAAAACCGGCCCAAACACTGACCTGTCAGACCAGCAATTGGGCACTGCCTGATTGCCCTATAGGCCTGTCCAACGCTGAGAAAAGGTTTCGGACAAAGAAGGAGATGACGCCTTCCTGGTCATGATAAAAAGCAGAGTTAAATTTAAGGGGAACCCGTAGACCCAACCTGAGATTTATATGATTGGTAAAAATCCTCAAACAAGGACATTTGCACTAGAGAGAGAGAGACTGTTGGAAATTGGATTACTGGTGGATGGGTGAAACCCTACTCAATCAGGAACCACAATCTATGTCAGGGTGAAACACAAGCAAACCCTAAATTAACCTGTGCTTAACCCTCTGACAGCTTGGCCCAAAGCAGTCAGGCTTAAGTTAGTGGCAATGTGTAAGGTAGTTATGTAGCACTTCAAACAGTAATAAAGTGAAAACACAACACAAGAAAAATCCAACACCAATTTATAAAAATAGTGCAGCATGATTGAAAGTAAAAAAAAAAAGCTATGACACATCCAGCGCTGACTGCGTCATAGCACTTTTCTTTTATACTTTTAGCCATGCTGCACAACAGCAATGCTGCTGTACAAAATGGATATGAAATTGTCAAAGCCAATAGATCTCACATAGGCAAGACCAATTGACTTTGCCAATGTTTGTTTCATGTGATGCGTGTTTGTGGGAGGCGGGGTCTCCTCCTCATAAGTCACACAACTACTGGGACAAGGAAGTGATATACTATACTTAATTTGTGACACTGCTTGCAACTGGTGGGCACAAGTAATCATTTTTGGGGATATGGACTTATTTTTCATCATCAGACTTTGACTGAGAGAAATTAAGAGAAAGACAGAAAAGAAAGGAAGAGAAAGATATGAATACCGAGTCAAAGGGAGAAGGAGGGATGAAAAAGAACCTGCAAGAGTGAGATAGAGAGGCAAGAAGTGTAGGTTGGAAGCGGAAAGAGACACGTGGTGGAATAAAGAGTTGGCAGCAGTGGAGGCTCATCCGCGAAGGCGGAGGAGCGTCGCCCCACTGCTTTGCAGCAGTGAAATAAAGGAAACATAAAATGATGATAACTCAATGTTAATATCATCTTATGTTTTCCTGCTGCTGTAACTTTGCAAGCAAAGCGGGGCTGCTCTGATGACACAGGAGCAGGGGGAGGAGTGATTTGCCCTCTACAAGTGCCATGAATGTTTGGCCGGCCGTCTCGGGCCAGCCAAACAGTCATGCGCACTTTGCATGTTCTCCACCTAGGCTGCATTACAGCCTGGGTGGAGAACATGCCCAGGTTCCCAGTCCCTGGTTGAGCACCGTACCACGGCGCTCAGACCAGAGTTGTGATTGGTTTAGGGGAGCCTCAGCCTGGGTACTTCCTGTTCTGGCTCGACAGGAGAGACGGCGGCGGAGAGACAGAGGAGAGACGCGGTGTCCAGGTACGTTTTTTTTCTTGTTTTTTACACCCCCTTACACACCCACACCCCCACCCACTCCCCCACGCCCACGATCCGTGCCGTCCGCCACTGGTTGGCAGCCTTTGTATTTGGTAGCCCCGGTATTTTGCAGTGCCAGTGGCAGGCCATTAAGATTAACTTTGGGCCATTTGCTTACTTTTTACAAATTGAGCACATTTAATAAATGTATTTCAAGCAATTTGCGCGAAAGAGACAAGTGAGGTAATGGCCGTGTCCAAGTAAAGGCTCGTTTGAACTAATGGCCAGTGCGATGTCCTGCTTATCTATGCAGAGGGAGTGGAGGTAATGATCCTGCACTACCCACCTTGTAAAAAGTCATTACATAGGAAGACTAAAGGAATGTGAACTAGAATATTTAAACTGTTAGGCTCACAGAACGTGGCGCTTAATTGCATCACAGGATTTAACACTTAATACATGGTATTTCCAAACTGACCTCTTCTAATACTTGGGACCTATACGCAGGTTTGTCGGCCTTGCGAACAGGAATTATGCAAATGGACACATATTTTTGCTCATATGAATATTCATGCATTTCTACTGTGCTTCTGAAATATTCTTCTACCAGACCCTACATACCTCTTAAATTAACCTCTGCCTTCTTGTAACGTATCGCACTTTCTACTTCTGTTCGGTGAATTTCTGTTACTAAAGAATAAATGCTGTCCTCCAGCCAAGCTTTTACTCTTGTCCTTGAATGAAAAATACGCATTGTTAGTTTTCTGCAAATTCTTTTCACCGTGAAATGTAACATTGAGATTCAGTGACCCCCTGGAATTCGAAGTGCAAACGTCATAGCGAATACTATTTAACTAAACTAGAGAACAACGTGACTCTTTAGGAGTTTAGTAGGTACAGATACATCGAGTCAGAAAACACGGAGTATATTTAACTTCCTTTACTGACCCCATTTACGCACAGACTGACTTCCGATCCATTGCCAGTGTTTTTACACGTGGTGTAGTTTTTAAGTGCTCCTGACTGCAGGCACTGAATTTAACATGAAGCTAATTCCGCCCTAATTTGTTTCAATTGGATTAGCTACGACTTTTTAACTTTACCCTCTTGTTAATTAGGAACCAATGGATTATTCAGTGCGCAGAAGGAGGAACAATTGGATCACAAAGGTATAGACAGCTCCTGTATAGGTGAAAGCACAAGGAAAACATAGGTATGGCTCTTCCGAGATGGAGAAAAACATATTCTGTAAATTAAAGTGTGTATGAGAAAACAAATAAAAAGCTTTAAAACTTTTAAAACGAAGCATGGACACATGAATTCGAGAATAGCTTGTGCAGTTGTGCTTGACAGGGTGAATGAAAGAATACACTTCTATTGGATGGGTGTGCAAACTGAGGGCGTTCTTTATGAGAGCTTTGCAAGACTTTTGCACCACGTAAAGTGGTACATGCGTGACACAGGGCTCTGAATCAGATTTATGAAGCCACGCAAAAGTCACCTGGTCTGGCTTTAATCGCTTCATCAATTTTGAGTAAGGCAACGGAGCGCAAATCGCTGCATCACCTTACTCTGTGATTGGGAGGCATTCCATGGGCATTGCAATGGGAGTACCAACGCAACACCCATGGATTTTGGCGCTGCCACAGATTTACAAGAGCATGTAAACCCTGGGATAACGCCAAATCCTTATGCCTCCTGAGATGAGGCGTAACGAGGAGAAATATCTTTATTTCTCCTTTTGTTTTCCTCTTTCTATGTGTGCTGCATTATGCAGCACACATAGAAAGAGGAAAACGCCGCCAAAATCCTGAAAACGAGGGCCTGAATCTCAAATTACATCGTGGTAAATGGAATTGCTGAGATGGTCGATTAAAAGAAATGACCTATGAGGTTTTTTTTTCTGAGGTAGAAATGGATCGATTTATTTTACATGGTGAGAAAAAAATTGATGAAATGATTAATTGAATGATTGTGTACTTAATTAATCGCACTGCTACTCGGTGGTGTCCCAAAACCCGAGACAACTAAGAGATACATTTTCAGAGATTTGCAGAAGGGCTTCTGATTATGGATAGAACAGAGAGTAAGATGAAGATCATTCCAGAGTGTGGTGCCATCAGAAGTGCCATACAGAAAGAAGAGAAGCGACTTAACAGTGAAATTTACTGTGAAGATACAGAAGGCCATAATCATATAGTGCCCGATGAACAATGCACAAGTCACAAATATTATTCTTTTTCCCACCAGGATCCAATAGAGATTTGCTAGGTGTGACTTGCTGGAAGTGCGGTGAGGAAGGCCGTGCAGTAGACAAGCTACTACATTCTGTATTTGTATGCAGAAAATCGGGTGTTTGGGCCTGGCCTACTGCCAATAGCCCATAGTTCCAGAGGTGAGGTCTTTAGAACACAAAGCATCAAATTTCAAATGGTATCAAGAATGCCGTGTAAAGAAAAGGCTTACGTTGGCTAAGAGAGGTTCACTGACAGAGGGGCCGGATTCCGATCTCGGCCGGTAGGGCTCCGAATCGGACTCGGCATTACCAGATCCGATTCGGAGCCCTGTTTCCCGACCGAGTCGGACGTGCGTCCGGGCGAGCGAGTACGATGCGAAAGTACTCGAAATCGCCGACCGACTCGTTCGCGGGACCCAACCGCTCCGACCGACATGCACGGACACGACTCGCACCGCGCAATGGAGACGTTCCCCGGCCGGGTAAGTACGATGCGCGCCGCGAGTAGTCCGACCGACTCGCGCCGTCCGGCTCGAAAGAGCAGTCGGAGCCGCACTTTGGGGGTCCGTGTCGGACCCCCCTGTACGCCTAGCCACGCGAGTCGCACACAGGGGGGACCCATGGGCCCCCCCTACCTGTGCATGTACGGCGCGACCCGCTTCGACGCGTACCCGCTGTAGGGGGCGCCCTTGTTCGCCTCGCACCCATTGAGTCAATGGGAGCCCGCGTACGCGTTGTACGACCGGCTCCCATTGACTTCAATGGGAGTCCGACCGAATCGAGTCCGATAGCATGCGAACGCATCGTACTCGTTCGGTCGGACTGCTAGGGTCCGATTCGGTCGGAAATCTCTCCGGGTCCGGCTCGGTCGGAGAGATTTCCGGCCTGAATCGGAATCGTCCCCAGAATATTGATGTAAGAAATATAGATGTAAAAAATATAGATGCAAAAATATAGAATGCAAAAATATCGACTCTCTATATTTGAACAGGTAAGTACAAAAATATTGGAAAAAAATATCGATGTTAAAAATATAGTTGTACAAAATATCGATTTTTATATATATATAAATGAAATAATAAATATTAAATATATTAAATAATAAAATAAATGTTAAAAAATAAAGTAGATTCAATATACATTTTAACAAATATAACAAATAAAGTAAATTAAAAAAGTTAAACACACATACACAATAATAAATATATATATAAATGTACTATTCCCACTCCAGTCAGTGCAACAGTAGGGAAAGTGTTAGATAGCGGAGGGGTAAAAATTACTATTCCCACTCCAGTAAGTGCAACAATAGGGAAAGTGTTGGATAGCGGAGGGGTAAAAATTACTATTCCCACTCCAGTGAGTGCAACAGTAGGGAAAGTGTTAGATAGCGGAGGGATAAAATGTACTATTCACACTCCAGTCAGTGCAACAGTAGGCAAAGTGTTAGATAGCGGAGGGGTAAAAATTACTATTACCACTCCAGTCAGTGCAACAGTAGGGAAATTGTTGGATTGCGGAGGGATAAAATTTACTATTCCCACTCCAATAATTGTAACAGTATGGAAAGTGTTTGATAGCGCAGGGGTAAAAATTACTATTCCCACTCCAATGAGTGCAAAAGTAGGAAAAGTGTTGGATAGCGGAGGGGTTAAAATTACTGTTCCCACTCCAGTGAGTGCAACAGTAGGGAAAGTATTGGATTTCAGTTCAGTTCAAATTTAAAAACAAACCAAATATTAACAACAAAAATATTTAAAAAACAAAATAAATAAAAAAATATATAAATATGTTAAAAATTAAAATACAAATATATTTAATATTACACATTTCAAAAATCATATAATAATGTTAAATGCCTATGACAAATACCTACAAATATTATAATAAATAAAATAAAACATTATTTTCAAACAAATAAATATTTTTAATTAGAAATTATTTAGAAACAAAAACATTAATTATAGCATGAATTTACTTTTTTATTTCCTACCCTATAACAACACACAATTCACAACCCACATCTAAATTAAAAAAAGTACTTATATAATTAACATAATTAATTACCAATTAAAGAAATATTATTAATTAAAAAACAAATTAAAACTCATAACAATTAATACACTTCCCACACTTTACCCCTATAACCCCCACAAACCAAAGCTACAATTAAACTGTACAAAAAGTAATTACAAAATTAAAACTTATTTTCAATTAAAAAACTGACAGTATTTAACAACTAATTATAAAGTAAGCAAAATTAATGTACCCCCACCCTTTACCCCTATAAAAGTAAAACCCCCACACAAAAATATATAAACAATTACCCTAATTAAATCAATTAATTAATTAATATTAATGATCAACTAATTATTAATTAATTAAACATAAATTACTTCCCACCCTTTACCCCTATAAACCCCACAACCCACACCTAAAACTAATTACACAAGTTCCATAATTAATTTACAATTAATTAATTAATATTTATTAACAACTTATTATTAATTAATTAAACATAAATTAATTCCACTCTTAACCCCTATAAACCCCACAACCCGCACCTAAAATATTTACACAATTTCCATAATTAATTTTCAATAAATTAATTAATATAAATTAACAACTAATTATTAATTAATCAAAAATAAATTACTTGCCACACATTGCCCCTATAAACCCCACAACCCATACCTATAATTAATTACACAATTTCCATATTTAATTTTCAATTAATTATTTAATACTCATTAACAAGTTATTGTTAATTAATTAAAAGTAAAATACTTTGCACCCTTTACCCCATAAACCCCACAACCCGCACCTAAAAATATTACACAATTACCATAATTAATTAGCAATTAATTGATTAATATTAATTAACAACCAATTAATAATTAATTAATAATAAATTGCTTCCCACAATTAACACTATAAAAACTCAATTGAATAAATATTAACAAATAAAAAATAATCATTAATTTATTATGATTAAATTACTTCCCACCCTATTCCGGTATGCAGACAGAATATCGAGTTGGAAATGTCGACTTACACAAATATCGAGTTGGAAATATCGTGACACAGAAATATCGACAGCAAGAATATTGTGATCAAGAATATCAACTTTAAGGTAAGAAATATTGTTTTTAAAAATATCGGTCATTAATATCGTTTGCAAAAATATAGGGGCCCATTACGATACCCGGCGTAAAAATATCCGCCAGGCATGGAAGCGGCAAAAATCCGCCCGCACACACCGTCTGAACACCGACCACGCCATTACGATTACACAAACCGAAAACCGCCATCGGCGGAAAAATCACACAAGATACCGCCCGCCATCGTCCGAGTCGGAGTCAAACCGCCCGTCACGGACGGAAACACGCACGACAACACAAAACCGCCCGCCCTCACGCCCGACACACCGCACGTGAGATTACGATCGCACCGCCATGAGCGCGGGAAAACTACAAATATACCGCCCGCCAGCGCAAACAACGCCGATGAGAATCGACACGGCAGAAGCCATGGCGCCCACGTCCCTGCACAGAAACCATCCGCTGACAAAAACAATCGCACACAACATGGCCAACAAGTCCACACAGCAAGGCACGCACAAATACACAAGCACAGTACACATCCCGAAAACACCCCCCCCCTGGACAAACAAAAACTACAAAGGCCAGAACCCCAGACACAACACACCTGAAAACAACAGACCATGAGGACACACTCACATAGGTAAGTACAAAAGCAGCACTCCCACAGACAACAACCCCTTGCAACATTGCAAACTAGAGAGGAGAGGAGAGGACACAGTGACACAGCAAGGACAGCAGCACACCACAGAAACGCACACATCACAACCACCACCACCACCACCACCACCACCAAACACCGACACCACAAACCCCCTGCACATTACACAACACACACCGCACCAGCACCACAAACACCATGGCACCACAAAGAATGCCCAAGTTCACGCCCATGGAGCTGACGGTCATGGTCGACGAGATCATCAAGGTGCACCCACAAATCTATGGGAACCTGGTCCAGCACACACCACTAGCCACCAGAAAGAGAATGTGGAACCGGATCGTAGACCAGGTCAATGCAGTCGGGACCTTGCCCAGGAACAGAGTCGAAATAAACAAACGGTGGAATGACGTCAAGAGCCTGGTCAAGAAGAAGGAGAGCAAGAACAGAGAGCTGGCTGCGGTCACTGGCGTAGGGAATCCCACGCTCTTCAAGACCTTCAAAGCGTGGGAGGAGAAGGTGCGAGTCATCATACATCCCGAGATCCTCGCCGGATTAGCAGGGGGAGTGGAGGCTGGTAAGTACAAACTAATGTATACCAGCACACCGCTATGTACTCATATGCACTACCACCATGCCACAGCTCCCAGGGGCAAACACCCCCATGTCCAGCACACAATACACAACACATCACACACACATGCAACAGACACCACCACACACAGCCCAAACCGAACAACTGTAAGATGCGTGGGGACATGTGTACACTCAGCCAGCCACGTAACCACCAACAGGTCCCCAAATATGCCAGAAGCGCCACAACGAGCACCCACCACACCCATGTGTCCGCCATAGCTGCACTAACCGACAAGTAACAGGTAAGTGGCAGGAACACAAAGTGCAGTGGGTGGGAGGGTGGACAGCCCAAGTACAAAACACACCAGGCCCCTAGTCCCACAGCACAGCAAGGAGGAGCATCCCCCACACCCCACAGCCACGTGTCAGCCACCGCAGTGCACAACGACAGCCGAAAGGTAGACATCACGGTCCACAGCAATCGGTGTCAGTGGGTGTCCAGCCACCACCACGACCCACAACACCCCCCACCCCCACAGACCTGCAACATGGAGCACCCCCGCTTAGAACCATGTGGCATCCAGTACAGTGCACGCACGAACAACCTGCAGGTGGGAAACTGGACAGGGCTGGATTACTGGAGGCATGAGGACCGTAACACGACCAACACATGGGACATGTCACGTAGCAGACGAACACGCAGCACCGCCCACCGTCACGAACAAGTGAACAATGTGCACACGGACATGAACCACAGACTCACACCCCACATGACCCATCACAAACACAGCAACACCCAAGGAGCCACGTCTGCATGCACAAGCCACACTGAATATAGTACCACACGGCAGCCACTGTACAACCCATCACACACAACCGAAACACCATTGAAGTCCTGTCCATGTAGCCCCCACTGCCTGTCAACCACACACCCCACAACTACGCCTATGTAAGACAAACAACACTAGACGCAACAGAGCGGAACAACATAAATGCACACGAACACCACTGAACCCATCAAACACACAGACACACCATGCACATACAACATACCATCCATCCCATCCGTCAGCCCCAGTCTCATGAAAGGCATGTCATCCGCACAGCTGCCACACATACAGCAGTCACGCTAAGATACATGCCCATGACAACCATGTGCCAGAAGTCAATGAAGCGCACGACACACTGTGAGCAACAACACACAACATGGGCCACACCCCCCGAGCACTGCAGTGATGCACATGGCACAGGGCAGCACGCACACCAAGGAGATGGGACAACTGCAATACGTTGGCTGGCACACAACCATCACTCACTCATAACGATGCGTCCAATGCCATGTCCAGTAATCACAACAGACAGCAAATATGCAGGCCATGTCAAGCATGCACACACCTCAAACCATGCACTGTCATGCTGCCACAACACATGTCACGTTCGGCACCCATGGCTCACAGCATGTACCCCAAAAGCATATTCCATCCCAAATGCGAATGTGGGGCATGGCCCCCATGTTGCCATATGCGTTCCTAAGCGTCCCATCTGAACACCAAAAGCAAAGTACAAACCAGACCCAGGATGGGCCAGGAGCCCGCATACACCAGAGTCACAATAAGTAGGGGCACAGCAACACACCCATCGGCATGGCCAATCCGTCCCATGCCACATGTGCACAGCACACAGTCCCATTGTCAAGCACACACAACTACAAATGCTACAGCCACACACACGCCTCCGGGAAACCCATGTACGAGATTGCACGAACTGTTAATGTCAGACGACAAATACATACTTCGCCAGGTGCAACACAATAACAAATCTCATTCTCTCCACAGGTGACGAACTGCTGGATGCTGGGGATGGAGACAGCAGCCAGCACAGCCAGCCTACAAGCCCCCAACGAGGACACACGGATGTGGAGGATCTGTCCTCCTCTTCGGACACGGACCACCAAGCAGGCCCATCTGGTGTGGCAGGGCCCAGCCGCTCCCCAGGACCCCTCCTACCCACCAACCCATCATCCAGGGCTGCTGAACATTCCCAGCCCCCTGCTGCCACTGTCGTTGCGGCCACACCCACGGTCATTGCGGCCACACCCACGGTCATTGCGGCCACACCCACGGTCATTGCGGCCACTACCATTGCCGCAACCGCCACCATCGCCGCACCGACCACCACCGCCGCCACCACCACCACGTCTTCGCTGGCACCAGCCCCAGCGCAGGTGGTGGCCCGGCCGACTGGATCCACCCTGGGAGCCACAGCGAGGACCGTGGTGAGCAATGTGGCTAGTGGGCAGGCCGGTGGCAGCAGTACTGGTAGGAGGAGCAGGGTCAGGGAAACGCAAGTCTCCCCTGGGAGCCATGCCCTGCCTCAAATGGCCAGAGTCCTTGGGGCCTATGAAGAGGCCCAAGAACAATGGGTCAGGTCTGCTTCAGACACGCGGGAGGTGCTGGGGGTGCTGAGGTCCATGGACGCCCGTATGGGCCAACTCGTGGACCTCATGGGCCAGCTGGTGGTGGCGGTGAGGTCACAGCCAGGGACAGCAGCTCCCCTCCGCCACCACCTGCTGGGGCGCAGGGTCGAGCAGCAGTGTCCAGTTCCCCTGCGTCCACAGCCAGTGAGCACACCTCAACCACCAGCATGTCGCAAGCAGGCACCCCCTCGCAAACGTGGAAGGGGCCGTCCGAAGTGGAAACAGATCTCCCGGGAGGACTTCGCACGCTCCAGACGCAAGTGAGGCAGCCAGCCAGCCTTCCTTGACCACCCACTGGATTGACTTGGACTACGATCCCACTCCACACAGCCATCTGGATGGCATGTGTGTGTTGGACTATGGACATAGAACCAGTGGGTACACCCTGAGCATCACGCAGCCATGACCGACAGCTCATTGTCACTGCACGCACCACTTATGTCATCACCTTACACACAATCACATGTCACAGTTTGAAATAAATGCACCTCTTACACAAACTGCTGTTTGTGCCCTGTGTTTTATTTGTACGGAATACAACGGCCACCTTGGGCGGAAAGGCACCTGATGCGTGGCATGGCAATGGAACCGGAGGGCCTGTAGGGACCTAGGGGTGGGAGACAGAACAGGAGCACATTCAATGAGTGTGTCACACACCCATCACACAGTACATGTCAACAACTACAAGCAATGTACACACATCGCACAGAGCAATAGGGCACAATGCCACAGCCACCAACAGTGGCATACTACCCTGGCCATGGAGCGTTGACACACAGCACGCAGTGAACAAACGGCCACCCTGACACAGCACACACACACCTGCACAGACACAGCCACATCAGCCGTCGTACATGGACACTCACCGTCAAGTGAAGTAGTGGGCGATGAGCTGCTGCCGCACATTACCAGCTTCCTCCTCTCCGCTGTCCTCCTCACTCGAGCTGTCCTGGTCTGCGGGCTGGGGCCCTGGTTGATCTCCGTCATCCACGATGAGGGGGATCTGCTTCCGAATGGCCAGATTGTGCAGCATGCAGCACGCCACCACTATCTGGCACACCTTCTGTGGGGAGTACGCCAGCGCACCCCGGTGCGGTCCAGGCACCTGAACCTGGACTTGAGGAGGCCAAAGGTACGCTCGACCACACGTCTGGTCCTCCCATGTGCCTCATTGTAGCGATCGTCTGCTGGGGTGCGAGGATTCCTCAATGGACTGAGCAGCCATGCCCCATTCGGGTACGCAGAGTCACCTGGGTGTGAGGGACACAGAGAACCGTTGCTATTCCAACTGGACAGGGGACAGCATCGCACAACCAGCACGCTACACCACTCCACATACTCACCGACAATACAGCCACGATCCTGTTGCAGATTGGACATCAGTCGTGGCAAGATGCTGTTGCGCATTATGTGTGCGTCATGGGCCGAGCCTGGGAACTTTGCACACACGTGGGTGATCACCATGTCCGCAAGGCACACCACTTGCACATTCAGGGAGTGCGTGTGCTTCCTGTTGCGGTACAGGTGCTCAGTGGCCTGTGGTGGAACAAGGCCAACATGTGTGCAGTCAATGGCTCCAACGACGTGTGGGATTCTGCCAAGGGCATAGAATGCACCCTTCACTGCCGCCAATTCACGAGCCCTGGGGAAGCGGATGTACCTGTTTCGGTACAGCATCATGGCTGCCTGTACATCCCTCAGCACCTTGCTGAACATGGGCTGGGACATCCCTCCTCCACTGCCCACTGTGTGCTGGAATGACCCAGTGGCGAAGAAATGCATGGCGGCCATCACCTTAGCCGTGGGGGTGACAGCTGTCGGATACACCCTGCGGGGACGGAGATGGGGTTCCAACATGGCACACAGTCAATGCAGGGTTGGCCTGTCCAGCCGAAACTTCCTAATGACCTCTGTATCGTCCATGTCCGCCAGCAATTGGTATGGGCGGTCAATGTTCAGTCTCCGCCTAGGGAAAATGGCAGTGGACACATGTCAAAGCAACACAACACATAGCAATTTCGCATACACATCACTGACATGACTGAGCAAGCACATGAGCCACAGCCCAGCTGTCAAGCTGGGACGGCACGGCCACAATACACTTACACAGTTCTCCCAACAATGGCAATGGCTAGTGATACAAACCACTGCCATGTGCATGCACATGGGGATCTAGGCCCCAATGACTTGCGGGGCGTGCTGATGGGGACTGACTGCATATTCGTCAAGCGGCAACGCCACGGCAACATGAATGTCTGCTGAGCATGGAACTGCTTCCGAGGCTGGATGAGTATGGCACACGACGACGACGATGTGGGCACAGGCTGAGCGGCCAAAACAAGTGGGACCTGTGGCACGAGGGGATATGAGACAGTAGTAGGTGTCAGCACTGCACCCTATGTACAGCACTGTACGGATCACACCTCCCGAAACATTGACAGGTGTCCACATTGACAGCCCCATGCCAAGACGGCTGTGTGCTTGCAGTCACACGTCACAGGTGAGAGGTTACATTGCACGTGCCAGGTGGCAGACGTACATAGTGGGAGCTGGCATGTGTGTGCATGTGTCTCCTGTTCAGGATCCACCAGATGGGCGCTGACTCTGTACTGAGCATTGGACACAGCATGTTCCGTGGAAGGCTTGTGTGTGTGGGATGGTGGCACTGGATGTGCCTCCGTTGGGTGGGGGGCCATGCACAGGGCGGGTACGTCGATGATTGCGCATTGTTGGTCACGGTGGGTGCACCCACTCAGATGTGTTGCCCTGTGTTCAATTCCTATGTCCGCATGATGATGGACTGTAGATGTGGGCAGACTACACATTGGTCGATGTGCTGTCTATATGCATGTGCCTTCACACCAGGCACAGCTGCCCCTGCACATGTGACCCCTGCTGGACTCGCTGCTGGGTCTGTGGAGCTGATGCACCTTCTGTGCGTGGGGCGGACAGCTCTCCTCACTTCCCTCATTGCGCATGTCATGACTTTGCCGCAGGTGACATGGATCATGGAGGGCCCACATGTACGCGTGGGTAGGCTACACATGATTGTTCACTGGTCGCCACCCCCAGTCAGTGTTTCGAATGGGAAGGTTGTCGTGCTGGTGGTATATTCGATGTGGCGGATGGGCGGGCCTAGGTGCGGGCTTACATTCCGGACATGGGGGGTAGTTGGATTGGCGACTAGTTGCAGTAAACACGGGACACGTCTCTTCCTTTCCACATCTGGGTCATCCCTTGTACTCACTGACAGTGATACAGTCATCTTCGCCCCAGCCCTCATGTCCTCCCCTCGCTCCCCCAATATGCATGTGCACCTGCGAGGCTAGCGCTTGCACAGGCAGCCCCAAGCTCGCACCAGAGAGGGCAAGGAGTGTATGTGTGGGTCCAGTTGCACGAGTGGGCTGTCTCAGGGTATGATGTGTTGCGGGACGCCGTCCACCTGCGTGGTGCCCCAAATGGAGACCCAGCCTGCATGGACTATGCATCACAGTCTTCGCCTTCCGAATCCGCCACCTGCGACACCCAGTGGCTGTGGCTGCCCTTGCGGCCATGCCGCGTCCGTCTGTGACTGATGGCCCACACATTCACTCTTTGGCCTCTCTGGGGAGGGCTCGGGGGTGGTGGCGCACGCGCTTGCACTTAGTCGCAATGGCATGTGGCGTGGTTGGTATAATGGGCAATGGATGGGATGGTGCGAGCCACCTCCCGTGACGTCAGTGCTGCTCGTGCTGTGGTGCGTCCCCCCTACACTTCCATTTGACTTGTGCCATGCTAGACGTTGAGGTTCTATTGCCTGCGTGATATGACCAGGAGGAGCGCGAGGAGACCTCTCACACACCATGCTCCACTGCCATCCCGTGCCCTGTATCGCCTGTGCGGATTGACTATGTTGGGGTTACACCTGGTCGACTGGGGCTGTGTGTGCCTTGTCAAGGGGCATGGCGGGCGCACAACAGGATCCAGCTTGTCCACAGAGGGTGGGCTGAGGTGCGCCTGGTACCGCTTTGTACGTGTGCCCGGCTGCTGTGCACACACGTGTTCACTCCCCCCGACAGGTGTCCTCTCACAATGCCCAGGGAAGCGGTGGTGTACTGTTCATGACCCCTCCCGACACGGCGTGCTCCAACTTGGCATGTGCGCATCTACCCGTCACACCCACCCACCTGAGCACTGCGTCCATACGACTTCACACGACACATGTGTGTCTTCCACAGTTGTGCTACTCATTTGCGTTGACATCCAATACCAGTGGACTACATGGTCATGTCACGACTGCCGTGTACTTCACATACTCTCATCCTCTCTCATTCGTACTTGTGAAATGAGTCAGCGGAGACAGTTTTGGTTTCAAACATTATATTGAGTCTTCTGTCCTCTGTGATGCAGTATAGTGGACACTACTGGCAGCGGAATACATGTTGAGGATATACTGAGCATGATTGCAAATGGGATAGGGTGTGGGGTTACATGTGATTGGCTGTTGCATGTGGGATGTGGGCTTCAGAGTTACATCTGCTTGGCCAAGGCTGTGCTAATGTACATTTACGTATAGCTGCGGAGCTGCGGACTTTGACACAGATGGTATACAAGTAGCCTACCAGACCGCTTGGCATCATGGGCACAGTCCATCTCAGTTCCATGTGACAGGTTTGCTGCGGTTGTTCCTCATGCACGCGTGCATGTGAGATGACATCAGGGCATGTGCTTGCGTGCATGCAGCGGCGTGCCACTTGTTGTTGCAATGTGGTGGTTACTGGACATGTCACAGTCACTGGGGTCGTGTTGTTGTTGTTTGCACTTGTCGTCCGTGCAAAGGTCCTGGTATGGGATTTCCGGGGCGGGGTGGGAGGGGTGCAGCACCCACAGACTCCAGGCGACCTATTCATGTCCACTGAGCGGTGTGTGTGTCCATGGGCGCTGGATCCATGTCGTGTCCTGGTTGTTCGTGCAGTTCCGTCCATGTGGGTGCGATACACAGACCCCATGCCACTGCCTCCCACGATGCATGCGGTGTTCCTGGATGTGATGGGGAACAGTGTGCATGTCCCGGTCATATCCGATGTCATGGCGATGTCGTTGATGGTGTGGTAACAGTTGCCGGTCGTTTGGTATTGCTGTTGTGATGGTGACTGGCCAGTCCGTGCGGAAGCTAAGCATGGGTGCGGGGTTGGACATCATAGGTCAATCGGGGAACCTGCGTTGTGGTCCGACGAATTTACAGGTTGTCAGGTATGCGATGCCGTCCAGCAGGGCTTCCATGTCATTGGTGGTGTACATGTTTGCCAGCCAATGTAGCGGATGGTGGCTGTCAAGGTGTTGTTCGTAAGTTGTCCCTTGGAGGACCATGATGGGGCATGCTGGGTGACATTCGATGTAGCTGTTCTCGATGATCCGTCGTGTGGAGGCACAGTGGTCCCATTTCAGTGCGGGTGCGATGTTGGCCACATACGCCATGCCCCCATAGGCAGAGCAGGCCCTGTCGTGTGCGTCCAGAGGGAGGAGTAGTGGTAGCAGGTCCGCCTTTAGACATGCCGGGTTGGAGAGGCATATCTCCACGGGATGCTGGTAGGGACACCTCCGACAGTAGAAGACGGGCATGACGCAGCTGAACAATGTGATGCGGTAAGTCAGTCGGTAACTTACGTTCAGCAGGGACAGGAGATCGCATCCCAATATATGTATCAGGTTGGTTTTGTACAGCTTGAGCTGTCCGGCGTAGTTGGGTAGGTGTGTTGCGGTTGCCATTTCGCAGCGGTGCGTTGTGGTGGCGTGCTCCGGCTGTGTGTGCAGTCTGCAATGTGCACGCTCCGAGGTTGCTGTGAGCTCTGTGTAGTCGTAGGGAGACAGGACTTGTGTTCTGTTGGCTTGTTTGGAGGACACGGGCCCTCATCCCACATGCTTCTCAGACAGTTCAAGGTCAGTGATGTGTGACTCCTTCCAATTAACTTGCATGTGGCCGACATGGGGGAGTGTTTTCTTCTTTCTTCCCCGTCCGTTGTGTGCTTCTGTGATATGCGCTATCTGCCCTGTGGTCGGTCTCCTCGGCATGCCTGTGTTGGTCTTTTCTTGGACAATGGCTGTATTCACCGGCTTCTTTCGTAGGGCTGTGGTTTCGGAGTTGGAATGGAAGGTCATTCAGTGCTGTCTGCTCTCCCTTGTGTGGGCGGCAGGCTGCCTTTCCGCTCTGCGTTGGGCCTTGTGTGTGAATGTTATTCTTGGGCCACCTGTTGTCGGTCCCCGGGCTCTTTGGTGTTCCGTTTTATATGTCTTGTTCATATGTGCAGGGTGGTATGGGTGTTTCAGTGTGGTACTGGCGTTCCTCTTCCCGAAGGAGCCCTGCTTCTCCTAGTTGGTGTTGCCGCCGCTGTGTGCTTCGCCATGTTTGTTACACTGGGGTGTGTCCTGCTGTTGCGTGACTTCACTGACATGTGTGCGTCGGTTGTGTGGCGTTGGGTGTTGTCCGTGAATTGGGCGTTGGGGACATGTCTGTGGCAGGCCTGTCACGTGTCATGTGCGTTCGGGGTGGGGCTGATGTGTGTGCTGCTTGGTTGTGTCCCTGTGTCTGTGTGCGACGCATGCATGGCGCTGCGGTTGGCCTCTGCGTTGTGCGCATGTGTGGCGGCGTCATCGCCGCTTTGGGGCCGTGACGGGGTCGTTGGTTCCTAGTCCCAGGTGGTGTGTACACATGTGTTACGCGATGTTACGATTTGGCCTGTGTGTCATATGTGGATGCAATGGTGGATGTGTAGTGTACACGCGCTGGGGGGGTTGTCCGCTTTTTCCGCCCTTGCACTGTGTGCGCTGTTTGCGTGCACTTGTTGTGTGTGTGCCTACCTGCGTCTCCGCGGTACGTTGCGTCCTTGGTGGTGCATCAGCAAGAGCATGGGGAGGGCCTGCAGTGCTGGATTCATGCTCGGGGGAGCCGCTTCTTCGTTGTCCGTGCTCGGCGTCCGTGTTACCGCTTCGGTTTGTCGTACGGTATCTCTTGGCCGTGGGAGCCGTTTGTTTGCGGCATCGTAATTTATGCGCCGGGCGGGACGTGTTTTCGTCGGACGGTGTGTGTCAGTTGGGCTGCGCCGCTACGTGTACGGGCGCACTTTGATGGCGGACGGTGTTGCTGGCTTGCCGGCGGTGTTTGGCCTACTTTTCGCATCGTAATTGGGCGGGCGTGTGGACTGCTGCGTGCCGGCGGTAACTGGTGGTTTTTGCATCCGCCAGCACGGCGGTTGTGCTTCCGCCCGCCATCGTAATGACCCCCATAGTTGTTTAAAATATCGATTTTTTTTAATTCGTGTTATGTATTTCAGTATGTATTTTAAATGTATGTGATCTATTTTTTTGTATAAGTATTGTTTTTGTTTTTTAATATATGTGTTACATTTTTAGTAGTTATCAATTTTATTTTAATTAGATTTTGCATTTTTTTAGTGGGTTGTGGGATAATAGGGGAATAGGGTGGGAAGTAATTTAACTATAATAAATTAATAGTTATTTTTTATTGAGTAATATTTATTTAATTTAGATTTTATAGTGTTAATTGTGGGAAGTAATTTATTATTAATTAATTATTAATTGGTTGTTAGTTAATATTAATTAATTAATTGGTAATTAATTATGATAATCGAGTTACTTTTTTAGGAATGGGTTGTGGGGTTTATAGGGGCAAAGGGTGGGAAGAAATGTAATTATAAATTGATTTTTTTAAATGTACTAATATTTATTTAATTTAGATTTTATAGTGCTAATTGTAGGAAGTAATTTATTATTAAGTAATTATTAAATGTTTTCAAATTATTATTAATTAATTAATTGGTAATTAATTATGTTAATTGTGTCATTTTTTTGGGAGCGGGTTGTGGGGTTTATGGGGGTAAAGGGTGGGAAGTAATTTATTTTTAATTAATTAATCATTGTTAATTAATGCTAATTAATCATAAAAATTTAAATATGGCAATTGTGTAATTAATTTGTGATGTGAGTTGTGGGGTTTATAGTGGTAAAGCGTAGGAAGTAATTTATTTTTAATTAATTATTAAGTAGTTGTTAATTGATATCAATTTATTATTTTAAAATTAATTATGGAAATTGTGTAATGATTTTTAGGTGTAGGTTGTGGGGTTTATAGGGGTAGAGGGTGGAAAGGAATTCATGTTTAATTAATTAATAATTAGTTGATCATTAATATTAATTCATCAATTGATAATTGATTAGGGTAATTGTTTATTTTTTTTGTGTGTGAGTTTTGGTGTTACAGGGGTAACGTTTGGGGAGTAAATTAATTTTTATCCATTTTAATCTGTTTTTTAATTAATATTTCTTTAATTGATAGTAAATTATGTCAATTACGGAGGTACATTTTTTAAAAATTTAGATGAGTGTTGTGAATTGTGCGCTGTTATATTATTGTCATCATTCCATAGGAAGGTAAAGATCTATCACTTCAGAAAAGCAACAGGCCGATATCAATGACTATTATAGACTGTAAAATCTATGCTAAACTTCTTACCACACAGTTGGATAAACTAATTCCTAAGCTAATTCACCCCACCTAAGTTGGATTCATTAAAAATAGAGGGTCCAGTGTTAATACCAGATTGGTTTGCCATGTTATTGAAAAGACCTCACTGTCAACTTCCCCTACAGTTGAAATAGCTCTTCATGCCGAAAAGGCATTTGACAAGGTATCGTGGCCCTTTTTGAAAGTAGTTCTTAACAAATTTGACCTAGGAGAAGATTTTATTAAAATGGTTATGGCCTTAAACACCCTTCCTAAAGCGAGAGTTAGACTTAATGGTACTATCTCTGACTATTTTGACCTAAAACAAGGTGCCAGACAAGGCTGTCCAATTTCGAAGGCAATTTTCCTTTTAGTAATTGAACCTTTATTACAAGCCATAAGAGATTATAAGGGTATAGCAAGCATTAAATTTGGTAATCTTACGGTTAAAGCAGCTGCGTACACGGATGATAAATTAATCTTTACCGAACACACTCAATCATCTATTCAGGCATGGACAATAATTTTTTAAGTTTATTCAAGAGTATCAAGATATACATTAAACAAAGATAAATATGAAGTGATGGCCTTGTATAAATTGGGGGCAAAGAAGTCCTTGGCACGTCTGGCCTATATTGGCAAAATACATTTATAATGTACCTCCGTTTTGAATCTAATGATGATCTGAATGAATCCCTTAAACATAATTAATCTATCTTACTACAAAAGGTAACAAAAATCTTGGAAAGCTGGTGCCCGAAATTTCTGACTTGGTAGGGGAGAATTGAAACACTAAAAATGATGATCACACCTATGATTAATTATATGATTCCTATGTCTCAGATCTACCTATCAAAAGATTTCTTTTGCAAATCAGACGATATTTTCAGCAAATTCCTTTGGAATTGCAAGGGACCATGATCTCCCTGAAAATCTAAAATTACCAAAACACTTGGGAGGGGTCAGATTAGATAACTGTTCATTATATCATAAAGCTTTCTTTTTCAAAGAAAGCTCTAAATGCTTATCACAGCCAGACCAATACCAATCAGTTTGGCTGGCGCAAGTATCAACTGGCCAAGTTTGACCCTGGCTGGCATATTTACCTTGGACCAACTTGGTCCCCCTCAAACACCCCTGAGACATTTGCAAGCATACAAACTAAATATTGCTTACACAATATGGAATTCTACAGATTCCTTACATTGAAAACAGTCATCTCTAAACTTAAGCTCGCATTCTCCTCTCCATCTATTCTAGATCTAATAGCCTTGTACAGTCATAGCGGTCACTTTGTTTCCAGAGTCTAGGCACTTCTCCTCCCAGAAACCTCTAAATTATTGATAACCATTAAATCCAAATGGAACATGAAACCAATATAGACAACCCCCCTTATATATTTGTCAAGAGATGTGGACCTCTAATTTTTTTAATATAAAATCATGCCCTTACTGTCGCAAACCAAATATTATCTACTACACATATTGTTTTGGACTCCACAATGTATATATAAATCTAAGTTAAGAAATTACTCAGTATGCTGGACATGTCATTTTACAATGGAAGACCTTTCTCACATGTTTTTTATTGTTACCTAGTCAGAGAATTTTGGCTAAAAGTCTTTAGTTCTATTGAAGATATTTTGCAAATTAAACCAATATGTTGTTTCTCATATGTTGTTCTTGGACCTCATGATACACCGCAAACAAATTTGAATGATAGATATCTTCTCGACCTCATCCTTATAAGTGGTTGTTAACCTACATTTAACAATTGGAAAAGCTCCACCAAGATCTCCTTCCAAGCCTGGAAAGCACTATTATTTTACACGAGAGGAGTGGATAACATCACACTACAGCACTTCCTTTGGAGACACAAGACCCAACTGTTGGAAAATGGCTGTCTCTGAAGAGTCAGCCCAAACCTTTTGCCTTCCTCCTCCTCTTTTCCTGACCTCGTTTTTGTTGGCTTTAGGACTCTGAGAACTTCACCACTGCTAAACAGTGCTAAAGTGCATGAGCTCTCTCCGCTGAACATGGTAACACTGGCTCAAACTCAATTGGCATATTTACTTTACTTATAAGTCCCTAGTAGAGTACACTACATGTTCCCTGATCCTGTACATTAAATGCTACTTGTGGAACTGCAGCACTGATTGTACCACCCACTTAAGTAGCCCCTTAAACATGTTTCAAGCCTGCCGCTGCAGATCCTGTGTTCAGTTTTAACTGCTACATCAACTTGGCATTTAAAACCCCTTGCCAAGCTTTAAACTCCCCTTTTATCACTTATAAGTCTCCCCTAAGGTAGGCCCTAGGTAGCCCAAAGGGCAGAGTGCTGTGTAATCAAAAGGTAGGACATGTACTTTTCAGTTTTGCATGTCCTGGTAGTGAAAAACACCCAACTTTGTTTTTCACTACTGTGAAAACTACACCTCTCCTAGCTTAACATACACTTAACATACACTTATAAGCTTTACTTCCTGATTGAGAATGAGTGGTTCTGTCATGTTTCATATCACTGGAATGGTAATGATAATTCCTCTTTGCTGGTAAAGATAAATTTATCACTAGCCTTTTAAAAATGCCACTTTTACAAAGATACACTGTCTAGAAGGTAGAATGCACTCATGCTCAATAGTCCAATGTTTGATTGCTGCTCAATGGCGTTTTCGGCATGCAAACTTGGTGTGCGCTCCATCCGTGCACGTATGCTCAATGCGAAGAAAACTAGGCCTCGTCAGGTCCCCAAACAAGATGCACTGCCATTTATGTAAATTAGCCCAAAATTTCAACCAGTTTTTCACCATTTTATTCCTTTTCTTTTTCTACAAAGGCTCTCCTTGGTTTAATCCAAAGTTGTTATACATATTACATCACGTTTTAACATCTTGTTTCAAATTTGCCTATCCAGGCTTTTTATCAGCAGCGCAAGAGGGTTGATGGTTTCTTATGTCACAGCCACTTAAAAATCTACCCAATGCATTTCGGGATAATTCCCTTCTTCAGGGGTAACTGAAACACAAAAATGTTTAAGAAAACCCATCAATAATATCTGTAAATGTTAAACTTAAAATCTTTTAAACTAATTAATTTATTTATTTATTTATTTATAAAGTTTTATATAGCGCGAACTTGATCCCGAAGGATATCAGAGCGCTTTACAATTTGAGGCAAGGAAGGTAACAAATCAAAACATGAGTCTAATATGGTGAATCTAATAGGCATTGAATCAAATAGTGCACACATAACAGATCCTTTATAAACCTGAGTGAACGGGGAATGGGCTATTCGATGGAGCAAAGTGACATAAGGGGAGTAAGTACAATAATCATATACAGGAATAAAAACAAATACCAAAACAATAAACAAAACATGAGTCAAATGGGGAGTCTAATGGCATTGAATCAGATGGTGAACACCTACCAGATCATTTATACACCTGGGTGAACGAAGAGTGAGCTAGGCGATGGGGCATAATGACTTAAGGGGAGTAAATACACTAATCCTGTACAGGAATAATAACCAAAACAAAATAATAAACATATACAGGGATAATAATAAATGCTATGGTATGTCCGATGCACTAAGATGGTGAATCTAATAGGCATTGAATCACATAGTGCACACATAACAGATCCTTTATAAACCTGAGTGAACGGGGAATGGGCTATACGATGGAGCAAAGTGACATAAGGGGAGTAAGTACAATAATCATATACAGGAATAGAACCAATACCAAAACAATAAACAAACCATGAGTCAAATGGGGAGTCTAATGGCATTGAATCAGATGGTGAACCTCTACCAGATCATTTATACACCTAGGTAAACGAAGAGTGGGCTTGGCGATGGGGCATAATGACTTAAGGGGAGTAAATACAATAATCATGTACAGAAATCATAACCAAAACAAAATAATAAACATATACAGGGATAATAACAAATGCTATGGTATGTCCGATGCGCTTAGAGCTAACAAATGTCTCTCATGTTAAGGTAAGAACTTGTTCATGAGGAATCTTTTTGCTTCCAGTTTGAAAGCATCCTTTGAAGAGATCCTCCGAATTTCAGGTGGAAGAGAGTTCCAAATATTTGGAGCAGAGCCAGAGAAGGCTCGTTGGCATGTTCTCTTTTTGCGGAAGATCTGTGGTTTTAAGAGGAGGGAATTTGCACTCCTTGACAGTCTACCCCCTCCGGATAGTTCTAGTTTTTGTGCAAGGTAGATGGGGGTTTTGAAGTGGAGGGCTTTGTGTGATAGGCTGGCAATCTTCAGTCGAATTCTAGCTTCGTAAGGTAGCCAGTTTAGAGATTTTAAAACCGGGGAGATGTGTGCCTTTCGCTTAGTGCCCGTAATCAACCTGGCCACCGCGTTCAGTGACGCCTTTAGGGGGGCCAAAGTGTATTTGGGGAGGCCACATAGCGTAGCACTGCCATAGTCAAGTCTCGGCAAGACAAGCGCTTGGACCACTTGCTTGAAATCTGCTTGAGGTAGGAAAGGTTTGAGATTCCTGAGTGTTCTCAGAAGGTGGTTAGCTCCCTTGCACACGTTGCTAATGTGAGTCTTCATATTCAGATGCTTGTCCAGGGTAATTCCTAGAGATTTAGCTGAGTCGATAGTGCAGGGGGAGCAGTTGAAGGCGGTGAGTTGGTTCATCCATAGGTCGATTATAGGAGTATGTTTCGGGGGAGAGATGAGGAGGAATTCTGTTTTGACGGTGTTTAGCAGTAGGTGGTTCTCAGTTAACCAGTTTTGGGTCGTCAATAGGGTGGAGTTGAGTGAGGTGATATCATCCGGGGAGGAGATTTTCAGATAGAGTTGGGTGTCGTCTGCATACATATGGAAGCGAATGTCCAATGATTTTAGAACACTAGCTAATGGTTCCAGGAACAAATTGACGAGAATGGGAGATAAGGAGGACCCTTGGGGAACCCCCATGCTGACTGGGGATGGCTGGGAGAGAGAGTGGTTCGCTTTCCCTCTTTGGGTCCTGTGCTGCAGGAAGGGCGAGAACCAATGCAGCACCTGACCCAAAAGGCCCATCCTATGCTCCAGAATGAATAGGAGGTTGTCATGATTGACAGTGTCAAATGCGGAGGAAAGGTCTAGTAGGATAAGGAGGCAGGATTCATTTCGATCGACCATTATTAAGATGTCATCCATCACGTGGGTAAGAGCCGATTCAGTGCTGTGCCCACTACAAAAGCCAGATTGGTGTTGGTCCAGGAGATGGAAATTTTCGATGTGCGCACATAGGGGCCGATTCCGATTTCGGCCGGTAGGGCTCCGAATCGGATTCGGCTTAACCGGATCCGATTCGGAGTCCTATTTCCCGAACGATTCGTACGCGTGTCCGGGCGAGCGAGTACGATGCGATTTCGCCGACTGACTCGTCCGGGCGTCCCGACCGCTCCGACCGACTCGTTCCCGGGTTGAACCGCACCGACCGACTCGCTCAGACTCAACTCGCACCGCGCAATGGAGACGTTCCCCGGCCGGGTGAGTACGATGCGCGCAGCGAGCAGTCCGACCGAGCCGCGCACTCCGGCTCCAAAGAGCAGTCGGAGACGTACTTTGGGGGTCCGTGTCGGACCCCCCTGTACGCGTAGCCGCGCGAGTCGCACACAGGGGGGACCCATGGGTCCCCCCTACCTGTGCGTGTACGGCGCGAGTCGCTTCGACGCGTACCCGCTGTAGGGGGCGCCCTTGACCGCCTCGCACCCATTGAGTGAATGGGAGCCCGCGTACGCGTTGTACGACAGGCTCCAATTGACTTCAATGGGAGTCCGACCGACTCGAGTCCGATGGCATACGTGCGCATCGTACTCGTTCGGTCGGGCTGCCAGAGTCCGATTCGGTCGGAAATCTCTCCGAGTCCGGCTCGGTCGGAGAGATTTCCGGCCCGAATCAGAATCGGCCCCATAGTTGTGACTGGACGCATTTTTCAAGGAGTTTGGCTAGAGTGGGGATGCTGGAGATAGGTCGGAAGTTGTTAAGATCTGTACTGTCAGCTGTGTTTTTTTAATATAGGTGTTACCTGAGCCTCTTTTAGGCATTCTGGGATCGTGCCTTGTGACAGAGATGCATTGACGATCTTTGTCCAGAATGGGGAGATTTCATCCTTAATCACTTTGAAGATGGTAGGTGGTAACGGGTCACTGAAGTGATTAGATGGGTTGATACTCCGAAGAACCTTTTTGATATCATTTTCAGTGAAGGGGGTAAAGGTGTCCCAGGAAGCGTTGTTCTTGATACCCCAGCTACATGGTGTTATCTTGTCTAGTACGGCCAGTGGGGGTGCAGGTTCATTAGGTAGCAGTAGAGCCCTCCTGGTTTCCAGATCCATGTTAATAAGTCTAGTTTTCTCAGTAAAGAAGGCACCCAGATCATCACATGAGGGAGGTCTGACTTCCGAGGCTGATCGGTTAGGGGCTACCACCGATTGTTGTTTAACCAGTTCAAACAGTTTCTTGGGTCGATTAGCCGCTTGGTTAAGTTGGGATCTGAAATACTGAAATGCGCACTGCATCACATTTGGCGATGCAGCGCTCACAACGAAATTCGTTTTATTTATTTAAATGTTTACTTACCTGTATTCGGCCGTAATCCGTGGTTTACTACCCCCCAACCTGCCCCTCCCCCGCCCCACGTCACCGCCCAGCCGGCACTCCTACCACGGACCACTACTGAAAACTAATAACTTAACTGACCCTGCACCTCGGTGCCTATAAATCTTACCCGTACAGACAGATACCACTAGTGCAAAACAAATATACAAAAACATTGAGATTACAATCATGATGATTACGAATGCATTTAAAACGACAACTATAATTTTGAAATGCTTGCTAGCTCTTGCCATTTTCAAAACAAGGCACAACTACATATCTCAACATCAGTTAATATTTTGCAGGCATATGTAGCACGAGTACAATTAGTGTATGATCCAAATGCTATAGATGTGCTTCCTGATTGTTCCCTGTATTTAGACTCATGACCGGGAGACCCCTCCGGTGCTACTGACACAATTTTTTCCATATTTTCACAACGTTCATGTACACTTTCACTGAATTCTTAATATGGTGCACCCTAACCGGTGGACGGAAAGAAATATAAATGTACCGGTTAGAGTGCACCATATTAAGAATTCAGTGAAAGTGTACAATACAGTAATTGCTTGCTTGCACCATTGGAACCGATGGATCTTCTGCTGCATGAAGCAGAATTGATGCATCGCTGCTGTTGAGGGAACGGAACTGGTGCATCACACTTGGAACCAGCGCATCGGAACACCACATCGCTGCAGTTTCAGTTAAAGAAGATCAACATATCCCTTCGACTGCGTGTAGAAACCCAACGCAATGGCTTCGGTACCAACGAATCTCAGAACCGGCGCTTTGTCTTTGGAACTGGTGCATCGCCATCATTGCATCAAGAACATCAATGCATCACCTCGACTGCTGGATTGACATGGACGAATCGCTTGGCTGCATCCTGCATCTAGCTGTTGAGGCCAGGATCAAAGTACTTTTGTTCCGGTCCTTGCGTGGCTCCTGTATTCGGCCCACACTCCATTGCGGTTGGCCTGAACTCTTGATCTTACCCCGGTCCAGTGTGACCAGATAACCCCATTGGTGGTTATTGCTACTATGCGTTTTTTTCACTTTTATTCTTTCGAAATTTATCTGTTGACTTCTACTTATTGGATTTTTAGCATTTTTAGTCTTGTTTTATTTATAAAATTATAATCTATTTTTCTAAACTTCTTTTTGTGGTGTTTTCACTGTGTTACTGTTTGAAGGTTTGCACAAATACTTTACACATTGCCTCTTAAGTTAAGCCTGTCTGCTCTATACCAAGCTACCAAAGGGTGAGCACAGGTTAATTTATGGTGTGTATCTGACTTACCCTAACTAGGACTGTGGTTCCTGCTTGGACAGGTTGCATGCCTCTGCCAACCAGAAGCCCAATTTCTAACACCTACCCATGTGGTAAAAACTAGACCTTTATCTTGATCAATTTAATCATCCGTGAATATTGGACTTGTTACTAATTTTGTTATTTCTTTGATATGCTCGAATTCTTTTTATTTGCTTTATTATATTATTATCTCCACTTCTTCTTTCTACTCACTTCTCCTTTCTCTCCCTCTCTTATCTATTTTCCTATTATTTATGTATAAGCAGTCCTGTTGATAACTTTCAAAATTATCATAGTATTGCATAAACAAATACAACAACAGTCTCTATATATTTCGGTTTTTCGAAGTTTCTCTATGTATGGCCTATGTTTAATTTTCTTCAAACCAATAAATCGTTTTGAAATTAAAAAAAATATATGTTCAAAAAATCACATACCCTATATTTGACTATGTTGTGCAACAAAATCCCAGGTCTCATATTACATCCTAGCCTGAAAATGGCTTATATTGATCACCAAAATGCAATCCATTTTGCCATCAAATGTTCCCATAAACCCCCAAAGTCTCTGATCTCCTTTTTGTTCACAGAAAGGGAATGTTTGTATGCCATAAATACTGATTTTTATCATAGGCCTAGTCACATGGCTTATGTGACTGTCAGTGCTACTTCTTGAACTCAATTACTCCAAATAAAGTTTCACTAGGTATGATATGAACAAATAAATATAAGTTGTACATTTTTTTAAAAGGTTCCTGGGTAAATAATGAACATTGAGACATGTTTTTAAAATGCATTTATTTATTGCAAGTATGTGCAATATTCAATAACAATGGGCAAACATTAATAAAAATAAAGGTGTGGCTAAGAAGCTCAGGCACATCAGCGGTGGCACTGTAGTGCACTCCTTTTCAGGCATCTATGCACATGTGATCAGGAAACATTCTGATATTCCCAGTGCAAGATAGCCAATGGATAAAGCAGGCTTACCAATTGCTCCATGCTGTATGCTGTGGTGGGTGGAAGTAAAATGTGAACGACACCTAACAGACAACTGAACAAAGAGGACTGATCGCAAGCCTATGTATGTATGTATGCATGCATTTTTATTATTAATTTTTTTTAAAACTTGTGGGTGATGAGACCGCTAAAGCCGTCTATAGGTAGACGCAAAAAAATGCAGTGTGATGTATTGTTTTCTGTACTGCCTGTCCTTTGAATGCAAATGTTTATCTGGGTTTCTTACATTAGATGCTGAATCTGTGCTTCTGTATTAAGGCTCTGACAGTGAGAGGGGGGTCTTATAATTTCTACTCTCTCACCCGCCACCTCTGATCATTTTCCCCAGTTTATCATCATAACATTTGCTTAATGTGCAGTGATGGTGCACATGTCATTGTCAGAAAAGCAATTCATGCCATTACATCCAAATCAGTCCCATAAAGCTATCGCGCGGCTGGAAAAATGTACAATTCTAAAATGAGTAGGGATTGATCTGCAGCGGGAAGATGACACCATGACAGAGGGTGAGACATGCGTAGCTGTTTAGAAGGTACGTCAAGAATGTCTCAATTAAAGTGACTTGGATAAAGGTGGTGCATTATAAGGAGAGCTGCAAAATTTACTGCATGGTGAAAATTGCCCTTCAAAAGGTTTCCTGCACCATTCGAAATTAAAGATATTTAAAACAGAGGTTTTATGGGAATTAAAGACAGGGTTCAAGATTTACAAAGAAATTGCATTGGAGTTGCGTTACTTTTTTAACACAGACGCGACACAAAGGGGCCGATTCCGATTTGGGCCGGAAATCTCTCCGACCGAGCCGGACCCGGAGAGATTTCCGACCGAATCAGACCCGTTCAGCCCGACCGAACGAGTACGATGCGTCCGTATGCTATCGTACTCGAGTCGGTCGGACTCCCATTAAAGTCAATGGGAGCCGGTCATACAGCGCGTACGCAGGCTCCCATTGCTTCAATGGGTGCGAGGCGAACAAGGGCGCCCCCTACAGCGGGTACGCGGCAAAGCGACTCGTGCCGTACACGCACAGGTAGGGGGGACCCATGGGTCCCCCCTGTGTGCGACTCGCGCGGCTACGTGTACAGGGGGGTCCGACACGGACCCCCAAAGTACGGCTCCGACTGCTCTTTCGAGCCGGACGGCGTGTGTCGGTCAGACTGCTCGCGGCGCGCATCGTACTTACCCGGCCGGGGAACGTCTCCATTGCGCGGTGCGAGTCGTGTCCGAGCGAGTCGGGCGGTGCGGTTCGACCCGGGAACGAGTCGGTCGGAGCGGTTGGGACGCCCGAATGAGTCGGTCGGCGAATTTGCATCGTACTCGCTCGTCCGGACGCGCGTACGAATCGGTCGGGAAATAGGGCTCCGAATCGCATCCGGTTATGCCGAATCCGATTCGGAGCCCTACCGGCCGTGATCGGAATCGGCCCCAAAGTCTAGGGCCCTGATTACAAGTTGGGTGGTTAATTATGTCCTGTGCGTAAACCTGTGTTTACCCATGGGAAGGAATTCCGAGTTTAGTTATATAAAACGCACCCAAAAATGATTGGTGCATCAAATAACCCAACATTTGTTAAATTTCGGCAGGTCAAACCTGCTGCAATTTAAACAGGAGAAATGTGTTCTGTATTTACCGTACTATGCAGATTTTGGTGTTTCATACACCAAAATCCACATGTAATTCCACCAATAAATAATGGACCCCAAGGCTCATTTTAGACACCGAACCACTGACCTCCATCCTGTTGCCTTTGCTCAATATCTCACAAGGGACTACTGCACTCAGAAACCCTGAAACAGGAAATCAGCATGGCAAGTGGCTGACAGTCCACTTACTGCACAAAGCACTTTCTAACTGTCATTCAACCCCAAAAAACTATTACTGGACCACTGCATGCAGACTCCCAAAATGGGACCTCCTAGTTCCTTACTTACTCTACGAAGCACTTTTTTATTGTCATTCTTCCCCAAAAAACTATTAACGAACCACTGCATGCAGAAACCTGAAACAAGACTTCAGAGTGGCAAGGGGCTCTTCATGCACAAACTGTATAAAGCACATTGCCCTCATCACCATAGGGGGGAGCAAACGGGGATATGACTGTTGGTTTATACAAGTCTGTCTCTCTTAGTTGTTCCTCTCATGAGTTAGCCCTGGGTGAAGTTACCACACTTACCAACGGACGCACTGTTCTCTCGCCCGAGCCTAACCAAGCACTTTAGTTCAAGGGGCTCCTTTCGGGATGGGTATGGGGGGAGCTTTTCCACTACCCAAGGGCACTGAGAACCAACTTGGTACCCTTCTCTGTAAACTACTTTAACATCTTGCACTATGTACTTTAACCACTCAGCACATGGCTTCTATCCTCTTCTTTCGCTTCAGTTTTAAGCAACTCAAAGGATTTTACTAAAACTTAATCTTACTCCCTGCTCGTCACGGAGCATACTCTGAGTTTTAGAAATAGTTTTAATGGCAGAGTAAATATGTATTCTTTTTCGTAATAGTTGTATTTGGATGGGTGTCACTACCTATATTGTTTTGAACAAAAATGGTTATGGTATTTATTAACTAAGCAATAAAATTTACATTGACATTAAATCCCAGGGTATTGTTCTTTTCCAGGTGTGATTAATAGCTCCTTTACTTGTAATCAGGCCCTTAGTTGGTATTTACAAGCCATCTCATATCACAATTTGCATTAGTTTGTCACCAAAAGTAATGCAATGCAGCTCAATGCCCTGTGTTACTTTACTTTGCTTCAAGGGGTGTTCCTTGGGTGATGCATGGGTGTTCCAATGCAACATCCCTTGGGTTTTGACATAAATCCCTATCTATAAAGAGTTGTAGAGAGGGATTTGCACCAAAACCTGTGCCTCCCTAAGGCAGGTGTAACAAGGAGAAATATTTTTATTTTTCATTGTTTTTTCCTCTTTGTGTGTGAGCTGCATCCTGCAGTGTGCATGCATTTAGAAAATTGCATTAAAGCAAAGTGTTTGTGCAGGAATGGACCAAAACTATGCTGGCCAGAACGCAGACACCCTTGCACTATGGTATAAGGTGCCTGCATTGGCACATAGTTGCCAGAAGGGTGCCAGCACAGGGAGAGAGCAGCACTGCACCACTACTTAGTAGATATGGCGCAATTCTGCTCTCTACCTTGCACGCGAAGCATCAGCCTCCTAACTTGCTGCTTTGCATTGTGTGCACTCTTTGTAAATCTGGGCAAAAGTTTAGAGTCTAGTATTCTCTGTTGACATCTCTTTCATGTTGTTCCTGTACATTGGTAAATCTAGGCAGTGTTCATTCAAGGTATGTGCTTAGGTCATTGCTCCACTAGGTCTAGCAACATACATTGGGCTGCAACCTGCTAAATGAAAATGCGATGTTCAAAATTTATGTAACAGCCTGGTACTGAGTCAGGTGGAGAGATATCTTAGAGGGAAGTACCAGTTTGCCTACTTCCAAGATACCCATGTGCAGGAATACATCAGGTAAAAACAAATGTACATAGAAGTGACAGGGGTGTAGCTTGGTCAGTAAGATTGGGGGTGTGTGAGCATCAGATTTTCCCAACAATCATGCTGGCCCATAATGATAAAATATATTACAGGACAAGCAGGGTGCACGAGAGGGGCTTAAAGGGCAATGGAAAGGGAGGATTGGTAGAGGTACGAAGTGAAAGAAAGCACATTATTTTGTGAAATAACCAACATTTTTGAAGTCTTTCCAAACAGAGAGAGTGTGTGTGTGTGTGCATGCATTTTTGTCTGTGTGTGTAAAGATTTCTGGTGAACCGTCAGACGCCTCACCATACCCGACTGAAAGCCCCTGCACCCAACTATTTAACACAAAATACATTTATTAGGTGGGTGTAACACCTTAAACACTCCCCCTGAAGCTACGCCAATGAGAAGTGAGTCTGAAATCAGGAAGTGCATGCTGTACTGGACTGAGTAATTCCTGGTCCATCTTATTATTTCTCAGTGTTGGCCCGACAGCTTTTGTTGACCGGTAACAAGGGTGGAACTAGCAGTTGGAAAGGGCAACTCTGGGACTGGTGTCTTCTCATGCAGTTACCAGTCTTCTGGGAATCAGGCCAAAATATCAGCAGCTGACTCGAGAATCCGAACTGCCTCCTCGTGGATGAAGGGTACTACAGTTGCAACTTAGGAATGCACGTTCTCTGTTGGCAGCCTGTTTTTAGTACTGCAGTTTGTGTTGTCGCCATGCTTCTAATGGAGAGTAAAAGTTTAATGGCGGTTGCCTCTATCAGTTCTCACCATTAAATGAGATTTACAACAATAATTTTTGATAAAAACGTGTAAAATGGTTGAAAATTAAAAACATGAGATTTTCTACTGCATCGTAAAAGCATGCAGAAATGTTTTGAAACCTGGAAATGTGAAAAAGGTAAATAAAGAGAGATAAAAGGTTTATTTGCTTATGCAATGTAATCACGTGTTTGAGAATCTAAACATAGTTAACCTAGAAAATGTGCTGCTGATGACTTCTAAATGTGACAAATGAAATTAATGCTTACATGATGAACACTTGAAAACGGTTAAAATGCCTAGTATATGAGTGCTTGATTACATGAAGTTATCGCAGTTTTACTTTAGCATTGTGATGATACGAACGTGTATAACAAAAGTGACACACATATTAATTTGTTTGAAAATCAATAACATGCAAAACATTTTTTTAGTAGTACCTAATATTGACGTAACTTTTAAAGGAAGAATAACAAGTGAATTAACTAAGAAAACTGAATTATTCATATTAATGTATGTTTTATTTTAATCATAACGTGATAATGATTACGCAAGTTTTCATGTAGGCCTCAAATGCTTCTTTTCCTCATTCGAAAAGCAGAATGTAGCTGAAGAAGTCATTTTAGACGCTGTGAGAACTTTTCATGAAGTTTCTTTCATATGCTCGCAAACGAAGGACTCTCTTTGATTCAGCAACACTTTTGACAGAAATGTATCGATACAATGGCAAACCCAGGGAGAGCACTGGGAACAGACAGACAGCGAACAAAGTGAATTTTACTTCAGAGGGAAGGATGGCACTATAAAGTTATTGAATTTGATGATTTTGCAAAAGGAATACTTAATGCTTCTGGATTTCTTAGTGAGGTGTTGATCGTACTATGAGCAGCCCACTGTGAACAACCAATGGAAACCATATGAAGTGATTCAAAGGATACTTTGTGTGCGTAAACTGAGAACTTTTGGAAGTATTATTGCCCCCTAGGAGGAAGAGTCAGGTGCTGGTTTTCATTTTCAATTTCCCTGCCTGGCATGCTGTCGGACTGAGCTCTGATTTTCCTTTCAATGCCAAACCCATTTGAACGGAACTTTCCGAATTAACTCAAACCTGTACTTCGCCGGCTGGTAAAGTGTGCAAGTATAACGCTTCGGCTAAAGAGTTTATGGACTCTTTCCTGTGACTCATTCAGCTTCAACTCTACATGTTTGGTTTGTATAACCTAAATGCAGTAACTAGATGTTTCCCATGTTCTCTCTCTCACTTCTTTTCCTAGGTAACCAGCAAATGTTTTCTTGTTGAATCTGTATGGCATTGTGTGACTAATTGTACTAAAAGATTTCTATTAAATCTGATTATAAAAAGTAAATTTATGTTCTTGACCATTCAAATTGAGGCTCAGATAAATGGTTTACTAGAGCAAACTTATCGTATTTGAGTCATTTTTGGTGTGAACCTTCTTGTCGTAAGTCTTATCATTAATGATGTCAAAAGAAAAGGTTGTTTGTTGTTAGGAAGTATTTGGCATTTTCTTATTCCAGGTCCTCATAAGGAATTGCCTCACATTCTCTAAATATCCAAGTCCTTGTTAGCTCACATAAAAGATCCATTGGACGACCAATGGCGATTTAGTGATATGTTATGGGCCCAGAAAGGAAATAGTCATGTTGAAATATATGTGATGTAAGTATAAGAACATTTTTGCCCAGCTTTCTGCTGCATCACTTCTTTACCAATAAACAAGATAAGAAAAATAGAAGTAGTCTGAACAATGGAATACAAAGAGAAAGGCTTTCTCAAGGGGAGGCTGGAGTTTGCGCCTTAGAAGGAGTCTTATTTCCAATAGGTTTCATTCATAATATTCTTATAAATCATATTAGATGTAGAAATATTACTATAAGGGGCATATTTACAAGCCCCTATCGCCACAGGAACGTCACTTTTTCCCATTTTCCTGTGGGGATATAGGCTTCGCCGTATTCACAATGCGGTGTTAAGCCACTTAACATGGCTTAACACCGCCTTGTAAATAAGGCCCCCTTTCACGCCCCCTTTCACTTAGCGTTAAAGGGTTGGGCAATGGGTGTTACGGTGGACGTTACACCAAAACACCCATTGATTTTGATGCTGCCCCATATTTACAAGGGTGGTGTAAATATGGGGCAGCGGCAAAATTAACACCAGGGAAAACCTGGCCTTAACATGGTGAAACGGGGAGAAATAATTCATTTCTCCTCGTATTTGCTGTGTCTATGTGTGCATTGTGCAGGACACGTAGAAACAGCAAACTGCCATTGATTGTTTATGTGCAGGAAGGGACACCTTCCTGCACATAAACAATCTTTCCATGCAATGCAGGCAGCCTTGCACAATGGTGCAAGTGTGCCTGCGTTGGCGCTAGGCAGTTACATTTAGTGCCAGCGTTAAGGGAAAGGCAAGGGTGCACCGTATTCTTGTGAATAGGGCGCATCCCTGTGTTTGGAAACTGTCAGAGCACTGCGTTATCTTTCTTGGCTTAACGCCGCACTCCAACAGTATCCTAGTAAATATGCCCCTCAGTGTTTTAACTTGTCTTAACTCTGGATTAGACAGTACATGATGCTGAATAGCGTTTTCATAGTTTGAGTAAATAGGTATGGTGGGGAACGAACGGTAATTAAAGAGGGTATTCACGTCCAAAAGCATTCTGGAGTTACATCAAGAATGATATATTTTTCTTTTTTCTCCCCCACTCTCTTTGTCTCATTGCTGCTTCATTTGTTGTGTGTTTGTCCCCTCTCGCCTTCCTCTCGCTCCATTTCTCCCTATACCCTCATCCCATATTTTATGTACCAATGCATTTCCAACCTTTCAGTGAATTTTACCTACCACCCCCCTCTAGCTTCTTGCTCCGCTACCTCTCATTTTCCTGTTCTTGCGTCCGTAACATCACACAAAGCTTCACTGCAGTAGAGCTGAGAGCTGTGTCCCTTTGTTGACCTTACTGTAACTTATGCAAGGCTGTCGCGGAAAGTCTCTGAAAGTGAAGAAGCACATACCCCATAGGCCAGTGTCATCCTGTGATTTCACATTCCAACTCCCTTCTTCCAGTCCTTTCTCCAGCAAGTAGATCAATAGGAGATATCAATGAACTATTTCTCGCTCCATCTAACAAGCTTGCATGGTGGCTTTGAACCATGCAAGGTCATTTCACAACATGTGTCATCATCTGTAATTGGTTACGCAATAGGAGACACCTTCCAATACCTCAGAAGGGGTCTCGGATAATTCATACTGGATTTTTAACCTGAGCAAAGTAAAGTTCCATGCTGATGAAAACGCTGACATCCAACAAGTAAGAGAAAGTTATTATTTCATGCAAAGCCTTGAGGAGAAGGCAGTACATTTTAGGGAATAAGCGAGAGATGGAGATAGAGTGGGAGGAGATCTAAGCAGACTTCAGAGCCACACCTGAAGAACAACAGATGCCATGGAGCTACTGATCATGCAGCTCGGAGCACCAAGTGGGCCACAACACCCACCGCCACCACACCCAGGCCCCCCACCCCGCCAGGACCACCCCCCCCCCGGGGGCCCTACCCCGGCCACCCCCCCAGACAAAGATATGCCACATCTACCTTACAAATTCATGAACAGAACAATTCGCACAAGTACAACAATTAACATTCATGTGTGGTCAGAAAAAGGAAAAACATTCATACATCTTAGAATTTCAAAAATAATTATTTTATTCAAATTTAACAAAACACCAATAATTGGAAGAGTCATGGCGGGTCTTCTCTGGACAATCTGTAAGTTACAGCCTGCAAGACAAAATTGAAGATAAGAAGGTGTGTCATGCGCTCAACAAAGGACAGAGAGAGAGAGAAAGAAATGGAGAGAGAGAGAGAGTGAAAGGGAGGGAGAGAGAGAAAGAGAGAGAAAGGGGGAGAGAGGGAGAAGGAGAGAGAGAGCAGCAGAGGGAGAGAGAGACAGTGAAAGAAAGAGAGGGAGAGTGAGAGAGAGAAAGAGAGAGAAAGATAGAGAAAGAGAGGGAGAGAGAGAGAGAGAGAAAGAGAGAGAAAGATAGAGAAAGAGAGGGAGAGAGAGAGACAGTGAAAGGAAGAGAGGGACAGCTAGAGACAATGCTGACACTGCGCACCCAGGCCTCACAGCTCACCTGCTGCCACCGGTGTGTCTCCAACCACATGCCGGTATACACTGCAGTCCACCAGGTCCCTCATCTGAAACAGAGTCCACAGCTAATGATGGCATTAGCTATCATTAGCTATATCATTGCACACTGCAACATCGCTTGCCCGCCCCTGCGCACACAGGCTGCTGCACCCCAGCCCCTCCCGCCGCCCAGCGGGGATTGCCCGCCCCAGCGCACCCAGGCCTCACTGCTCACCTTCCGCCACCGGCGTGTCTCCAAGAGGGCCCACCACGTGCCGGTGCAAGCTCCAAGCCCGGGGCCCGCGACCTTGGCAGCCTCCACATCATGCAGCCCCGCACCGTGGTCCACCAGGTCGCACACTTGATTCTGGGTCTTGATTTTGCAATGCAGAGATCATATCAGTGCACACGGCATCACTGCAGGCTGCACACCCGCTCAGATCTATAGGTGCCACTAACTCTGTGAACCGCGAGGCAACTCCACGTGGCGGTTGGCCCGCGCTGCCCGCTGGCTCAGGCCTACACTGCGGTCCAGCAGGTCGCACACTTGATTCTGGGTCTTGATATTGCAATGGCAAAGACCATATCAGTGCACACGGCATCATCGCAGGCTGCACACCCGCTCAGCACTTTAGGTGCCCCTACCTCAGTGCACAGAAAGTCACCGTCCCGTCGCGGTAGGCCCATGCCGGCTGTAGTGTAACCGGTGCCACCGACTCCGTGCAACGCAAGTCATGGACCCCTTCTGATTGAGTCTCGTCATATGCCAGGCGGATGCAGCCATGTAACCTCAGGCAGTGGGGAAGAACTGGGACACGTAGCGTCGTCGTCCCCCCCTTTATACGTAAGCCGAGTGGGCTGGCTTGGCGTGCGCCAGGCCAGCGTAGGGGTGTGAACAATTATCCCTGGCCTCTGGGCGTGGTTCATATCTGGGCTGCACAGGAAACCAACTGATGCGTGTGTCTCTGTTGCAGTGTCTGCACCACACGGCCCGCAATCGACAATGTTGCAATGTTGCATGCAGCCGGAGGGCGTCCGCGCACGAAGGCATTGTACAAGGAGCGCAAGGCCGCTCGGGGTCTTGGCTCATACATGCCAACTGTTGTGTGTGTTCATCGCTTTTGGTGCACCATAAGCCCAAGGCCTAGCCTCAATTGCACCGCGAAAGCCACATCACATTCCCAGGATTCAAGCAGTAGTCAGACTAACATTAAGGATGAAAGCCCCTTTGTCTCAATACAGAAGGCGGAAGGACATCTGCACCTCTGACCTTGGAATTGCATCCGGCAGGCACCCCCTGAGAGAGATACCATGGCAGATGATGACGACTCCCACACTACACACAGCGCTAATGAAAGATCAACGTATCCACACACCACACACAGAAGTCCTTGCTCAAGGTACTCCTGCATGGAATGGCCTTGACACTTACATACAGGACAGCCCATACGTCCAAACTTTGCACACTCATACGACTCATAGCTCCGAGCTGTGGCATATCATCCACTTAACAGCCGCAGGTCAGAAGAGTGCCGGTTCTACGAGAGTGATCAACGCAATGTCAGAACATCCCGGGCACATGCACAACCCCTGTCACGTGGAACTGTACAGTGACTGAATGCTGCATTTGTTGGGGGCACTGCCACTGGCAGTGTTGCGCATCAGTTACCGTCTGAGCTTTCGTTTTGCGTACGTCACCTGCGTCCAGCCCTGGTTCCACTGTCGATCATGCATATTTGAGTGGCCCATGGATGTCTGCCTATCCAACACAACGGTAGCTGAACTGGAGTATGACATGTGTGTGCGCCCCCTGTTGGACCACGACCAGGAGTGTAACCGTGATACCCGTTCATGGGATGCCTTGATATTTGGCGTATGTGCTGGCAGTTGGGCATGTGAGATTGCACAATTCCTCATGTGCAGTGACCACATCGAAGCGCTCCCCTATTGGGCTGTGTTGCAGATTGGTGAAACGGCGTGGACGGAGCACATCTGTCCGGACCAGCTAATGGATTGGCTCGCCCCCGTGTTCGTTGAAGTCGACAACAACGTACTCTTGGAACTGATTGCCCATGAAGCTGCGCTCGCCTTCATGGACGAGTAACTACGTTCCTGCAGCCACAAAAGATTGTAACCCATAGCACAAGTCCCAACACCCTTTTGCATCTTGGAGAAATGGACACATATCCCACCATAACAGTGGACATGGCTGCATTCGCCTGGACTCAGAATGCATGTGCGTGCAACACTCCGGGTTGACACACACCTGTGCAAGGTGAGTGGACAGCGGCGCCTGGCAACGTTCCTCAACCTGACACACCGCTTGAGGGAGAGTACACACATGGCAATGTAGTACTACATGTGACCTTGTTGGACTCCTTCACCTGCTCACTGTCAGCAGAGCAGACAGTCAGCGCAGTCCGGTGGTACAGGACTGTGCAGATCCCATGGGCTGTGAGTGGTGTCCCCTGACACGGTGCAATGAGCATTCGCCAAACACCACATGACTCGTCCAGCAAGGCAAGGTGGGCTGAGACCGTTGGCATCCGTAATGATTGGTGTTCATTTGTGCCTCCCCATGTCTTGCACCTCTACATGTTCCTTTGCTGCCTGTTAGTGTATGATGCATTGGTCTGCATGTTGTGGCCCTGGTCTTGCCCGTACTGACACGCACATGCTAATAAAGTGTACGCCACTTCACTAGTGTTCAACTGTGATGAGTGTTGATTAGCATGCCAAATCGTGTGCCTCAATGAGCATTGTCCGTACACAGGGAGGGACTGACTGACCCATTTCACTTAGGGGTGAGTCCCTATTGCCAGCTCCACCTCTGTGAGCCAGACATTGTGGTTGGGAGAGTTGCTGGTAGACCTGTGCGCTTATGTGTCTTCAGCAATGTGAGTATGGTGTCCAACTTCTTGCCATGTGGATCAATGTGTTCCATCAAACCAGGCTGTGTCCACACAGTTGAGTGTGTGTAGGTATGTGAAGAGATGTTCTGTTGTCACATGTGATGTGGGATACTACTTTAGGCCTCCTACCAACTTTGACATTTTTACACACAGCCCTATTTAATACATGGACGTGGGGCTATGTTGGGGGTTGCGAGATTGTTGTTCATGATCAATGAGGCCACAGCTAGTTCACACCTTCACAGTCATCTAATTGGCCATGTGTGTCATGGTCAAACATGCGCATTGATGTCATTTCACAGGGTGTACTTTTTTGTGCAATCAATGTCCCTACAGTCATCCATACTGTTATACTTGATTGAACATAGACATGACACATCTGTGTGATTAGGAATGTTTTATTCACATTATGTGGAGTGTCGGAGCTGGAGCAGTACATGGCCATGCACACCCCACATTACATGGTTGCCCAGTGGAGGGCCAAACAGAGTCCTTTAGGGAATGACAAGTTAATCGGTAGAGGAAGGGTTGAGTCTGCAGTCTGTTTGCTGTGTCATTGGTAACCAGAGCAGATATGGCAGTCCATGTTGGGGTCCAGGTGAATGTCGCAGAGTGTTTCGGGGGACAATGGAAGGTGTTGTACCAGAGCATGATGCAGAGGGCTGTACCAAGCAGAAACAGGCCATATGGCGGGGATGAATGCTACAACCTCCTTTTTGACACAGAGTCATTACCATCCACATCTTCGTCCTCTGATATGTCTTCTGTGTCAGGTGTGCCAGGTGTGCGTGGTGGTGTTATGGCTGCATCACTGTGTGCCACTGACACATCAGGGGGCGGAGGTGGTATGGCTGCATCACTGTGTGCCACTGACACATCAGGGGGTGGAGATGTGTGTGTCAAAGTTCCTGCAGCAGTCATCTGGGATAGGCTCTGTGGCAGCAATGGCAAGATGAGGGTCTGCAGGGCATGGAAGATCCCAGCTACATCTCGCTGGTGTTCAGCCGTGGCAGCCATACTTCCTGCCTGCATCCGCTCCATGTTCTCCATTGTCCTCCGCATCTGTGCCAACTCTGTGCTGTCGTCGCTGGAGCCTGTCTGACAAGACAGTTCTTGTATCCGAGTAATGGCTCCAGCGAGGTAAGCCAAGGATAGTTGTAGGGCATGGAGCGGACTGTGGATGTCCGTTAGAGACTGTAAGTGGTCCCTGATGGGACTAAGACACCCACATATGGCATCTAGTTTGGCTGCCATGAGGTCGAAACCCACCCGCACCTGTTCAGCCAGCCCCCTCTGGGAGTCTGACACACGGCGTTGGAGTGCCATGTGTTCTTCGGTGAGGTGCTGGGAGCCAGCCGTGGGGGTGGGTGCTTCCTGCTGTGTGGTCTGTGCAGGGGGTGGGATCACCTCGATGCAGCTTGGCTGCCCTGCTCCTGGAGGCGGGGCGCGGAGGCTGTCCATGAGCCATTGGAGGGTGTCGGAGCAGATGGCCAGGGGGTCCTCTTCATCATCAGTGAAGAGATTTCTGCTCTGCAGGAGGTGTTGATTGTCCCTCTGCAATGTAAAGGGGAGATGCAGGTTAACAGTGTGTTCCATGTATGTGCACGCATTGTACATGTTTACATACAGACTGCATGACAATGTACATTGTGACTGTTTTGGAGGAGCTGGGTATTTGATGGGAGACAGTGGACATTTTGACTACATGACGGATGTGAGGTTGTACTCGTACATTATCATCTGACAGTTTCCTGCTATGCCTGATGTGATTGGCCAGTTTCTACGCACATGCGGCACCAGTTGTGTCCTCTGTTCTGTGGTGTAAGTGTGGCACTTTGTACCACATTGTCGTCAATGTTGATGTGCTGTGATTGCTATGTGTGTGTGCTGCATTGTGGGAGAGTCGCCCCTGCTGCTCTGATTTAGTGGCCCCTTATCCCTTTGAGG